>JADRCD010220140.1:0-16446 GCA_019843815.1 Montemys delectorum
GTGCAGGCTGTGTGCAGGCTGCTCTGTGCTCCGATTCCATTTCCTGGAAAAGCAAAGAAGCACATTAAGCTCTCATCCAGTGATCTCACAGAAAGCAACTGAGATGATCATCTGGCCTGACCATCTTCATCCCTTACAGGTCCCTACACCACCTCCAGAACAGTCTAGCCAGCCTTCTTCTTTGGCTTGTAGTTGTTAGACTATTCTTATTTGAAGTTACAATATCCATTTCCTTTGCCCTTTGAGAGACATGCAGTATCCTGAGCTCAACGAAGTTTCTCTGGAAACTTAACTAAGATGGAAATCTGGAGAAAACTCCCAGGCCCACTGATTACTTTGGCCACACTTCCATGGCCAGCCTTGAACTCATGGTGCTCCTACTCCAGCCTCCTCAGGAATGGAGCTGTAGGCATCCAGGCTAATGGCCTTCTGCTCCCCTCTGCCAGGCAGCACACACTCTTGATTGTTAGCAGTGATGGCCATTTGCCCACCCGCTGGACTACACCACAAGAGTCCCACCTCATGACTTCTAGGAGCTGCTCACCCACCCCCCTTGAGGAGTCAGTGAGCATGGGAACAGCTGGAGGAGATCCATTTGGCACCTCTTTCTGGGTTGGGCTGTACTGCAGGGTTGACTTGGTCGCTTAGCACTGGCTGAAAGCAGTGTCTTAAGAGCTGGTCTCCCTCTGTCCAGCTCCTGGTCCTCACAGCTCTTGTCCAGATACTTCAGCCAACGGGACTGGAGGGGCTCAGATGCTGCCTAAGTGTCAGAACAGAAGGCAGATCTCAGAGCGTGAAGCAGCCTAAGCCCACCATAACGCTTAGGTCAAAGTCCTTAGGACCCATGTCCCTCTCACCACTAGGAATCATTAGGAAGGACTTCTGGTAGAGCAAAACATGGACACAGCTGTCCTGAGACTCTAGAACATTGGTTCTCAACCTTTCTAACGCTGCAACCCTTTAATACAGTTCCTCATGTTGTGGTGACCCCAACCATAAAATTATTTTCATTACTATTTCATAACTGTGATTTTGATATTTATGAATTGCAATTATGTATCTTGATATGCAGTACATGTGATATGCAGCCCCGGTGAAATGGTTGTTCATCCCCCAAAGGCGTCTTGACCCACAGGTTGAGAACCAGTGCTCTAGGAGGCTGGTGTACACAGGCCTAGCAGGGCATAACTTGTCACAGACCTTTTCAATGTCAACGCTCTCCAACACATGCTCACCCATAATGCGCAGAGGCAAAACAAAGAGGGAACTACAAATAGCAAATACTTAAGACAGCAAATTGGTGTACTAAGGCCTCTAAATTTTTGTTTGGTTTTATTTTTTCTAGACAGGGTTTCTCCTTGGCTGTCCTGGAATGCCCTCTATAGACCAGGCTGGCCTCAAACTCAGAGATCTGCCGACCTATAATCCCAGCACTTGGGAGGCAGAGGCAGGCAGATCTCTGAGTTCTAGGCTAGCCTGATCTACAGAGTGAGTTCCAGGACAGCCAGGGCTACACAGAGAAACCCTGTCTTGGAAAAGCCAAACAAAACAAAACAAAACACTATGAAAGCTAAGTGCAGAGAGGAGGTGGCTAGTCTAAGTCATGAGCAGAGGAGGGTCATGGCTGCAGGTGCGTCACAGGAGTTTCCATGCACCACACTGGTGGTCCAAGTGCAGCATCCTGGTTTAATACTGTGTCAGTCAAGACAGTCACTAGCCAGGTGTAACGGCACACACCTTTGATTTCAGCATTCAGAAGGCAGAGACAGGCAGATCTCTGAGAGTTCGAGCAAGCCTGATCTACAAAGTGAGTTCTAGGAAAGCCAGGCGGGCTGTGGTGACACATGCCTTTAATCCCAGCACTTGGGAGGCAGAGGCAGGCGGATTTCTGAGTTCGAAGCCAGCCTCCTCTACAGAGTGAGTTCCAGGACAGCCAGGGCTACACAGAGAAACCCTGTCTGGAAAAAACAAAAACAAAAACAAAAAAAGATTTTAAAAGCTGGAGAGATGGCTCAGTGGTTAAAAGCACTGACTACTCTTCCAAAGGTCCTGAGTTCAAATCCCAGCAACCACATGGTGGCTCACAACCATCTGTAATGAGATCTGACGCCCTCTTCTGGTGTGTCTGAAGACAGTGACAGTGTACTAACATAATAAGTAAATAAATCCTTAAAAAAAAAAAAAGGAAAGCCAGGGCTGTTACACAGAGAAACCCTGTTTCACAAACAAATCAAAACAAAAAAGCCAATCACTACCCATCCAACAGTGGCTGACTGGCTGAGCACCTATTGTAAGCCTTTGAGCAGAGAATTCTGCTTGCCATTCCTGCTCTTGAGGAGTGCCCAGCCTGCGCAAGGTGGGGAGGAGGGTAGATGGAGCAGCGTGAAAGCACGGAGGTTCAGGGAGCTCTGCAAACACACAAGGGGAGTCCAGGTCATAGAGCAGGTCATGATGCATGCACCTTTGCAGAAGGACAGGGTCTTTCACCGTTGTGTTTCCTGCAGCATCACACCAGTGTCTGTCATTTGGATGCATCAGAAGTCATTGCTGAGCCAATGACTTCTGTTGTTGCTGGGCACTGATTCCCCAGCCTTGGGCGTACAAGGCAAGCAAGTGACTAATGAATACTGTTAATAATTAGAGTTTGGGGCTAAGCTTCTGCACAAGATCCTAACACACCAGATGCAAGTGATAAACTGAGTCACGTGTGCTAACTCGGAACTCTATCACTAACGTGGAACTGAATTCCTGGAAAGCAGGCCAGTGTCTACTCTCTCTGAGATGGTGCTTAGTCCTAGGAGGAGGCTGAACTGAGCCCATCAGTCACTTTCCTATGCCTCTGTCTCCCTGTCAACTTACAGAGGAAGCTACCTGAGCTATCAGTTTACTTTTTGTTCAGTTTCTTCCTCTCACTCCTGTCTAGTCCATCAAGCATCTACTCAGCTCACTGGAATGCTCATTCTGTTTTATGGACTGAAGGTCCGTCCTGCCTGACTCTACCAGGCAAATAAAGACAACTAAGATCTTTAAATGCCTTGTAATTTGTCCTTGGGCAATACCTGAGCAGCCTAGGGGACAGGGTGGGGCAGTGGCATTAGCTTACCTGCTGACTTCCATCCTTAGCCTGCTGAAGGCCTGCATTTTCCTCTTCACTGGCATTTACAGCTTTCTCCACAGACCTTAAGGGAAGATGGCAAATATGACCCTGTGAAACCACAGGAAGATGTAGGACAGGGAAGGTGAAGAAAGTGGGTACCAGAAATGGCAAGTCTAGGGCTGTCCTGGGACGTCACAGACATTCCTGCTGCCCTCATGGGAGGCACTCATTTCTCAGCACTTCAGGGGGTGTGGGCACAGTAGTTACTCCTTGTGACTAAGGGGCAGGACAGCCAGGTAAAACAGCTAAGTACAACTACTTCAGATTAGAGTCTGGCCACGTCCACCTCACCGAGATCTGCCTGCCTTTGCCTCTCAGGTTCTGTGATTAAAGGCCTATGCCACAACCACCTGGCTCTGAGGCAAATTTAAAAAATACTTTACATACATAAAAGTAAGTGCAATAAAACTCTACTTTCCCTGGAGAGATGGCTCAGTGGTGGAGAGTACTGTTGCTTTTGCAGAGGCATGGGTTTAATTCCCAGTGTCCACAGGTGGCTCATAAGCATCTATATGACTCAAGTTCCAGGATGATGCATTTTGAGCTCTGCAAGCACTAGGTACACACCTAGTGCACATACATACAAGTAACAACACTCAAACACCCAAAAGAAATCTAAATAAAATGTAAAGCCATTTACCTTTAAAAATTTTTTTAATTAACTAATTGGGATATAACATTTATATTTAATAAACCTAGCTGAGTTTTTATTGCTCTATGGTGGTTGTTTTTTTATATCGGGTCTCACTATGTAGCTCTGGCTATCCTGGAACTCATTACATAAACCAGGCTGGCTTCAGACTCACAGAGATTCTTTTGACTCTGCCTCCCAGCGCTGGGATTAGTGTCATCGCCACCACACTTGGCCCTGTGGTTGTTGTAATGGACATATTTTTTTTGTTGTTGTTTTTTGGAGACAGGGTTTCTCTGTGTAGCCCTGGCTGTCCCGGAACTCACTCTGTAATCCAGGCCAGTCTTGAAGTCAGAAATCCACCTACCTCTGCCTCCCAAGTGCTAGGACTAAAGGTGTGCGCTACCACAGCCCAGCTGTAATGGACATTTTACTGATAACTTGTGTACTATTTAAACTCGGGGAGAAAGTGGCTCTGGAGATTGTGTTTGTCTCCGTGTGTCCTGATTAAAAGCATGTACCAGGAGACCTGAGTTCCACTCCTGCACCCTCACTGACGGCACTGTCCACAAGGGTCCTCTACTCCAAAGCCTCTTCAGACCCTCCTCCTTCCTCAGCTGCTGTCTGCTGGGTGTTTGTAAGCCATCTTATTTTTCAGATGTGTAAGACATCTGATTCAATCATGTTCCCTTGTTATGTGTTCTTTTTACATGGAAGGAAGCCTCACCCATGGGGACTCTTTAATCTGCTTGGGACAATCTTTATTGGGAACAGCTAAACCATTAAAGGAGACTTTCCAGTTAACGTCTACTGTGGTTTTAGAAGTTAGCCATTTGCCTACTGATGTAACTGGCAGAGGCCATCCACATGGAGAATGGGGCAGCCTGGGGTTTCAGCAAAGGAAGAGCTGCCCTCCCTCCCTAGCTCCTAGACTACAACTACATATGTCCTGTCCTGTGCTTTATCTTTTGTTATCACAAAAAGATGGAGAAATTAATTTTTTTTCTTCTCTTCCCAGTTTGGCCAGGTCAAGGTTGTAATAAACCCATTTCCTTTATTAACTTTCTGGTCTCTCAGCTTTTCTTTTAGAATTCGTGAGGGATGAACCTAGACTCTGACCATGGCCCCAGCTTGTCTGGCAAAAGAAGTAGTTTGATGTATGGCTTTCCCAAGACTACCCACCCTGTCCTGAGCTCTGTGTACATGATAGTACAGTACAGCCTGAAGCCCGACTGGAGAAGACTTTCAACTTCCTTCTATAAAATTTATTTTGGTGATTTTCAGTCCTTTGCATTTCTATGTAAAGTTTAGGATCAGTTTTAGAAAGAAAAAAAAAAAAAGTTTTTATTTTCAGTGTTGGGAATGAAGAAAGCTTTTTTTTAGTAGGCAAGTGCTCAACCACGAAACGACATTCCCAGAGCTGAAGCTCGAAGTCTGTTTCTGTTTCTTTTTTAAAGATTTTTAAAAATTTTATGTATATGAGTATACTGTAGCTGTTATTATTATTATTATTATTAGTTTTTTGTTTGTTTTTTTGAGACAGAGGTTTCTCTGTGTAGCCTTGGCTGTCCTGGAACTCACTCTGTAGACCAGGCTGGCCTCCAACTCAGAAATCCGCCTGCCTCTGCCTCCCAAGTGCTGGGATTAAAGGCGTGCGCCACCACCGCCTGGCCTGTATCCAAGTTTTTGAACGTGTCAGAATTTCATTCCTTTTTTTTCTTTTGGCTTTTTTTGGGAGGATGTTCTATTGTTTGGGTTTTCTTTTTGTTTTGGGTCTTGTTTTTGCATGTATATGGTATGGGCACACACACACACACTACTCAGGACTAAACTTAGGGCCTCACCCATGTTACACAAGACCACTAGGTTATGGCCCCTATCCCACTTAGTCTTCAGCTGCATTTAATCTCTTGTGGCACTATGATTGATTTACTTGTTTTTTTATTTTTTTAACCTTTGCTCATTGGTTCATATTCCTGAGGCAAGATTGAAATGTAGGGAGTTCATCACTCAGGTCCCAATCATTGGACGCCTGACCTGTAATGATTTATGTCTAATAAAAACATCTGGAAACTAACTCCTACACAGTACTGGAAAAGGAAGACCACCACATGCTGTGGTTATGGGTAGGGGCCTACTCTCATCCTTCTGAGAACTGCCTCATGGCCTCTTCTCCCTGTCTTCCTCTCTCTGGTGTTTGCTACCATTGTTCTCCTGAGTGGGAGGAAGCAGGATGTGAGGCAGTGTAGGCCCCCTGCTCCCTCCTGATTTGATAGCCACATAGCTGACCAAGCTTTTGTTTCTCCACAACTTGTCCTTTCACGACTGATCTGTAGCTAAGTTTTAGGCTGCAAGTCCCCCTGTGAGGTCAGTTGAGCCTGAATATTCTCTGACTCTAGAATAACGGATGTGTAGAAAGTAACATCCAAGTTTTACTTTCATGAGTGAGCAGGGGTACTCTGTGGGTTGCCACAGCTAAGGGAACATAGGACTCTAGGGATGAAGTGTGGCTGCCCCTTCACAGGTTCCATGTTGTCTCACACTCCTGTTCCCTCTAACACAGCCCTGGGATCTATACTCTCTGGACCACCTCCACGGCTGTGGACCCTTGTTTTCCTCTCTGGCATGGAGGCTTTCCTGGCTCTACCTCCCCTTCTCTGCTGGTACCTGAAACCCTTGTGTAATCTCTGTATCCAACATTTCTGGGACCAGTCGTGGGGCCTTGAGAGAACTGCCTGATGCTCAATTGTTTTTGAAAAATATGAAAACAGCTGGGCGGTGGTGGCGCACGCCTTTAATCACAGCACTTGGGAGGCAGAGTTAGGCGGATTTCTGAGTTCGAGGCCAGCCTGGTCTACAGAGTAAGTTCCAGGACAGCCAAGGCTACACCGAGAAACCCTGTCTTGAAAAAACCAAAAAAAAAAAAAAAAAAAAAAGAAAAAGAAAAACATGAAAACTTTGCCTGTTATATGTTTGGGATATAAGCAGATAAAACAGAAGCATTTCTGGAAAGAGCTAAGTGCCCCAAATAGTCTTATCTATTCAGATACTCAACAATACACCCTCTTTCCCCTTCTGGGGACTATCAAGACCAAGCTCACTCTCTCTGGTAGGGGGTTGTCTTAATTCCTGCTAAAAAGGGTACAGGCTGCTGAGCTAGCTCAGAAGGCCAAGGCTCCTGCTGCCAAGCCTGACAACCTGAGTCTGATCCCCCAGGCTCTACAGTGTGGCAGTAGAGAAACAGCTCTTGCAAGTTATCCATCCTCTGACCTCTACACATGTGTGCTGTGGGCATAAGCTAAAGACAACCATACTCCCTGTTTGACACGTGGGCCCTGGTCATCATTCTCTGGTGACCACACAAATAAATGTTAAAACAGGTTTTCTTGTTTTTTAAAGAAAAAGATAACCATTCTGGCAGAACAATGGGACCACTAAAGGAGGAACAGACAACAGTAAAGTATAGAGGGACACACAGCAGCATCTTTTTTTTTTTTTAAAGAATTATTTATTTTAGGTATATGAGTACACTGTAGCTGTCTTCAGACACACCAGAAGAGGGCATCAGATCTCATTACAGATGGTTGTGAGCCACCATATGGTTGCTAGGAATTGAGCTCAGGACCTCTGGAAGAGCAGTCAGTGCTCTTAACCACTGAGCCATCTCTCCAGACTCATAGCACCATCTTAAATCCCAAGAAAGACCTGGTTCTCAGGTCCACAGCTTCATAGGTCATTTACCACTAACTAGCTACCTTGTAAGAAGAAAATTCTGTGAAAATACAAGTGCTCTTGGTCCAGCCTGCTGTTACCGGACTCACAGCAAAAGCCACCATTTACTGTCTCCCAGTTCTTCAGAACCGATGATGCCTTTGTGACTACAAAAGATAACAAAGGGTGAAGGTCTTAAAGTCTTTTCTTTGGCTCTTTGTGTCCTGCTTCCTTCTGACTTTTCTCCTAAGATAATTTCATTAACTGAAGGTCATTCAGTGTGGAACTTTTGTCATCTTGGCAAACTTGCTGGAATGTAACGTTCTGTAACTCTTGGACTTTTGTGCGACCAAGAAGAAAAAAATGTTTATAATTTTTTTTATATTCCAAATGACAGTGAAGTCGGCCTAAGAACTACCCTAATCCTGAACAATGTGCAAACAGATAACCTTCAATTATTACATTATGCCACACACTTTTAGACCCAGTTCTTTTAACATACTGGTAAGTTCATATGTTACGTTGCTTTGTCGTCTAACTAGATCTTCAAACATGACGGTATTTTAGTACATCAAGGAAGAAAGTAAACAAAGACCAGTAAGTAAGAGGAGATAGCATACAAGGTGTAAGCATGAAAGTAATTGGGGTATTAGAGTATTTTTGTTTAGTAAAAGAAGATTTTGTCCTGAAATAAAACAACTGTTTTTCAGAATGACGAAAGAACAATAAGAACAAAAGCTTTACTATACTGTAGAAAGCTTGTGGAAGTAGACCCTAAAGGGGCTGGAGAGATGGCTCAGTGGTTAAGAGCAGTGGCTACACTTTCTTTTTTTTTTCCTTCTTTTTGGTTTTTTCGAGACAGGGTTTCTCTGTGTAGCCCTGGCTGTCCTGGTACTCACTCTGTAGACCAGGCTGGCCTCAAACTCAGAAATCCGCCTGCCTCTGCCTCCCAAGTGCTGGGATTAAAGGTGTGCGCCACCACCTCCTGGCCGCAGACTTTTTTGATAAAACATAAAATCTGGGCTTACAAGATGGCTCAGTGAGTAAAGGTCCTTACTTGCCACCAAGCCTAATAATCTGAGTTCAGTCCGTAGGATTCACATGACAGAACAAGAGACCAGACTCCAGAAGTGTCCTCTACCCTCTACAATGCATGCGCCTTCCCACAAACAAAATCAATAATACATGTGAAAAAATAAATCACCAGGCGGTGGTGGCACACGTCTTTAATCCCAGCACTTGGGAGGCAGAGGCAGGCGGATTTCTGAGTTCAAGGCCAGCCTGGTCTACAGAGTGAGTTCCTTGCCTCTTCCTAACAGCTGACAAAATGGGAAGAGGAAACATTAACTACTCAAATCCCTAGGATATTTGACTTTCAGTTTTTTATTTTGTTTTAAATAGCCAGAAATGATGGAGGCACACACCTTTAATCCCAGAATTTGGGAGGCAGAAGAAGCAGGTGGTCCCTATAAATTCAGGCCAGCGTGGGACTACATAGTACATTATGGGCCAGCCAACATTACCCAGTTTGCACTTTGTCAAACAAACAAACAAACAAACAAATGAGAAGAGGCTGGCGAGATGGCTCAGCTGGTAAGAGCAATGACTGCTCTTCTGAAGGTTCTGAGTTCAAATCCTAGCAACCACATGGTGGCTCACAAGCACTCATAATGAGATCTGACGCCCTCTTCTGGTGCTGAGAGTGTGGGGTTGGCTGGATTGAGCAGAGGTCCTAAATACAATTCCCAAAGGCTCATAACCATCTGTGTAGCTACAGTGTACTCATATACATAATAAATAAATAAATAAATAAATAAATAAATAAATCTTAAAAAAAAAAAGAGAAAGGGCTGGAGAGCTAGCTCAGTAGCTGATAGCTGAGAGGATTCCAGTCTGGTTCCCAGCACTCATGTGACAGGTCACAGGTCTGTCGCTCCAGCTCCAGGGGATCTAGTGCCTCCACACAGACAGACATGTAGGCAGAACATCAACAAAACATCGATGCACATAAAAACAAATACATCTTTTTTTATTTTTGAATGTTTTAAAGGGATTTATTTCTTTTGATTTCATGTGAAAGTATCAGATCCCCTGGAACTGGAGTTACAAACAGTTGTGAGCTGCCATGTAGATGCTGGGAATTGAACCCAGATCCTTTGAAAGAGCAGCCAGTGTTCTTAACTGTGGAGCTATCTCTCCAGTTGCAATAAATCTTTTTTTGTTGTTTAAATTAAAATTAAAAAATAAAAAAGGTTATTTTCTGGCATCTACCTGCTCTTAAAAGCCAAAGAGGCTTTTAAATAAAGTAAAATAACTCATAATGCTATAAAGTCAAAATTCTTCTGTCTCATGACCAGGACTCTCAGCCTGACCTGGCTGAGCCAAGAGACCTGGTACTTCTAAAAACCTACAGAAACAGTCAGGTGACAGGCTTCAGTCCATTTTAAAGGACCCTAAAGGGCAACTTCAGGTGTGCAGACCATGAGCCACAGCTCCTGATTGTACAATTATCTAAATGGAAAGTGTCAGTTTGGAAAGCATTGGTTTGGGTTTTTTTTTGTTTGGTTGGTTTGGTTTTTGATTTTTCGAGACAGGGTTTCTCTGTGTAGCCCTGGCTGTCCTGGAACTCACTCTATAGACCAGGCTGGCCTCGAACTCAGAAATCTGCTTGCCTCTGCCTTCCAATTAAGATTTATTTTTAATTACATATATGTTGGGGAAGGGTATGTGCCTGTGGGTGCTTGGATCCCCTGGAGCTGGAGTTACTAGCGGATGGTTGTGAGCCGCCTGATGTGGGAGCTGGGAATGGAACTGAGGTCCTCTGGAGGAGCAGTCAGAGCTCCTACCTGCAGAGCCATCTTTGCAGCCACCTAGGAGCTGTCTGGACTGTGTCTTGCTTACCCTCACTGTGCTCCACCAGGCACATCCTTCTTGGCTGCCATAAGTCCTTTCAAGATGTTTACTTGTTCATCAGAATCAAAATGTCTGCCTCTGCAGAAATAACCCACCTCTGGGTTTCTTCTATTATTGTAAAACAACCCAAATCAAAAGCAATCAACCAGGAGAAGCCTCCACACAGTTGGGCCCGTCTGCCCATCTTACACACCCACACTTACTTGGCCTCTCTCAGCCTCTCCTGTGAGCCTTAGGCACTGCAGAAGCTCTCGGGCATCCCTGGGCCCAAGACACATGTCCTGACCACACTGGCATGTGTCTCCTATCTCCATTCTCTCCTTCATCCTGGGGGCTGACAGGAGGTAAGATAGAGCCTCAGTTCTCTGCTCTACTACCTGGGCTTCCCCTTCACTCCCTGCTTCTTCCTCCTTCACTGCTGGTTTCCCATGGTTTGAATAGACATGGCTGTGGTTTGTCTTTCTTACTCCTCTACCAAGATTTCTTTAAAAAAATGTTTTAATTTTTAAAAAAATTCTGTGTGCGTGATGTGGGGAGGATCACATGGACCCAGCAGACAGGTCTGTAGTCTGGCTCTCTCCTCTGGCCTACATGTGGCTTCAGGTGTGAGAGGTCTCCAAGTCTACAGGGCAACACCTTACCTCCTGAGCCATCCTATCTGCCCTATCATAGGACTTCTTATTGTGTTTTCAGTTACTGACCCTTTCAACACCTAGCCATATTTGTTTTTCACAAAATCCAACAACCCCTTGGGTAACTAACTCTGCTGGGAAACCTGGGTAACTATGCTGCCTGCATTTGGCTTATTTTGGCTCCACTGTCTTTTTTGTTTGTTTGTTATTTTTTGAGACAGGGTTTCTCTGTGTAGCCCTGGCTGTCCTGGAACTCTCAGACTGCCTGCCTCTGCCTCCCAAGTGCTGGGACTAGAGGCCTGCGTCACCACTGTCCCACTGCTCCATCACCTTTTTTAGTTTGTAATTCTGCTTTATGGTTTGGACCTTACTTGAACCTTCCAGAATTTTTCGGATCATCGAGCTCCAGTTGGTATATTCACAGAGACATTAACAATTAGTACCCCAATCGATGATGCCTGCCTGCTGGCACGGAGAACCTCTAGGTCTCCAAATGATGTCCTACTGGAGCCTTACGACAGCTACTCCTCTCTACAAAACGCCTCCAAATGTCTACATCCTACCCTCTTGGGACCCTTGGATGAGTCAGCAAAGCTAAGAGGCATTTCCAGCACTCTCTCTCTGAAGATCCAGAAGCCTGTTCTGTATGACCTTGTTCTTCTGTCAGGAAGGAAATATAGACACACAAGGCCCAAAGTGAAAGTAAAATTCCCACTTGTAACAATATAGTTGTGCCGGCAGTGGAGGCATACGCCTTTAACCCCTAGCACTTGGGAGACAGAGGCAGGCGGATCGCTGAGTTCAAGGCCAGCCTGGTCTACAGAGTGAGTTCCAGGGATATACAGAGAAACTCTGTCTCAAAAAAAACAAAACAAAAAACCACAATACAGCCATGATCATCTGAAGGCTGATCCCTAGTGACCCATAGTGTTTACAGGAATACCTGGAGCCTGATCTCTTCCACAGTAACATTTACTACTTGGTAAAATAACAAGACACCTGCCTGTTCACCTACCTAGAGAGCTCTCACACACAACTGTCCTCTTAACTGCTATAAAGAACTTTCAGCTCCCTTTCAGTCCCATGACCCCTCCCCGAAACTAACTCTCTAGTTCAGTGTAGTGCAGTAAATTCTCTCTTTGTCTATTTTTGCCTTTGGAAAATTCTTTCACATCCCACACCACCAAACTTCCAAATGCAGTTTCACACATCAAGAAAGAAAGAGAACATTAAGGGAACAAGGAAAGAGAAAGAAGCCCCTCATCCGAGTCTGGCTGAATTCTCTCAACAGCTGAGACCTGAGAATTTAGAGATAACGAATAACATTCACTGGATAGTGCCTGTATAAATACAACATTCAATTTTATAGAATGTTGTATAAATGCAACATTCTCAAACTAGAATGTTGCAAGGTGTGGTGGCCCATATCTTTAATCTCAATATGCAGGTAAACTCTGTGAGCTTGAGACTAGTCTGGTCTACTTGGTAAATTTCAGGCTACCTAGGGCCATACAGTGATAGCCTGTCTCAAAAACAAAAACAAAAACAAAACAAGCAAAAAAAAAAAAAAAATCCCAAACCAAACCCAACCAAAACAACAACAACAAAAACAAAGCAAAACAAATGAATAAACATCTTAAGATCAAAGTGTACCTTTGAGTTTACTTTTTTCCTGTAAAGTTACAGGCTATAAACCTGTGACTTTCTGTGACTCTTACAAACAAGAGTATGAGCTTTGTCTATAGTAAACACATGCCTAGAACACAAGTCTGGCATGTTGTTCTAACCTTTTACTCAACACCACAGATGCAGAGGCCAATCTCTGTCAGTTCCAGGCTAGCCAGGGCCATACTCTGTTCAAACAAACAAACAGTCCCCGTGGCCTAGCACAGCTAGGATTTCTTCGACCCTTTTGACCTATGGTTCTATTGGAGGGAGTGCAGACAGAGCATGTCGAGAAAGGCTGTCAGAGAACTCACTGTGTAGACCAGGCGACCTCAAACTCACAGAGATACAACTACTCTTGCCTCCCAAGGACTGGGATTAAAGTTGTGAGCCACCACCTGGCTAAAACTTAAAACAAAACAAAACAAAACAAAAAACCCCAAAACTTCATACTGAGTTGTCCTGATAGTCTTTCTGAGGCAAGGTCAAGAATCCTAGCTTCAATGGGCATGGTGGCACAAGCCTTTAATCCTGACACTTGGGCGGTAGAGGCAGGTGGCTCTTTATGAGTTCAAAGCCAGCCTGGTCTACATAGTGAGTTCAAGGACAGCCAGGGCTATAGAGAGAGACCCTGTCTCAAAAAAACAAAAACCAAAAAAGAATCTTATCTTCCCTTGAGTAGAGAGGTCTCTGGGAGAACTCAGGGCTGCAGTCAGGAGTGCAGAGAGGTGTCTCCTGTTCCCAGGACCACTGCCATTTCCATACAGACCATCCAAACCAGAATTTCCCTTTCCCAAGGTGAGTCACAGAAACTCGAATTTTGGTTTGTCTTTCTGGTTGTAGAACTATCAATAAATTCTTTTCCTACCCTTCTCTAATAGGTCACCATGGTCTCTTCACTCTACAGGGGTCATGTCCCCATGCACTGGGAGAAGGAAAGCTACACAAAGGCCAAGAAGGCCAGCGCTGACAGGCTAGGCTGTTCTGGGCTTTCCTGCCAGCTTATCAGCAATCATGTCTAGCTACATAAAAAACTCAAGAGGCAGGGTTCAGAGAGTTCCTGGAACAAGCAAATGAGAGGAGGTCCCCAGGGAGGCAATGAGAACTCACACACATGCCAGGAGGGTGGCACATTCTAACTCCAAGGGAACAGAAATTCCAGCTGCTTGTGAGCCTTCCAGACCTCAACCATACACCTGTCCATGTGGGTGCTTTATTTTGAGACAAGGTCTCACATAGTTCAGGCTAGCTCTGAACTCTCTATGTAGTCAGGATGACCTTAAATCTGTGATCCCCCAGTTTCTGTCTCCTCATTGCTGGGGTTATAGGCACCCACATCATACCTCGTTTCCATTTGGCTTTTTTTTTTTCCCTCTCTAGAAACTGGGTTTCTCTGTGTAGCCTTGGCTGTCATGGAACTAGCTTTGTAGACCAGGCTGGCCTTGAACTCTGCTTCCTGAGTGCTTGGATTAAAGGTGCCCCAGCCTCCAGCTCCTCTTGGCTATCTCTAAATCTCAGATTACCAGCCCTGCCCGCCCTGCCCTCGATGCCCATTCTGCCTTGTTGGTGGTTGAGCACAGTAAGCACATAATGCTGCTCATGCTCACACACTAGCACTCAGCAGACTTTAAAGTCTGCGCATTTGTTCATTGATCTTTTTGTCTGTTGGGGTTCTCAAAGGGCAGGCTGAAGACAGGCTGCTCCAGAGGAGAGCTACCCTGACCTCCACTTCCTTAGATAAGTGGAAATAAACTCTAAGCATGAGGCTCTTTAGGGTAAGAATAAAGGCTGAAGCCCATGGGAAGGCTTCCCTGTGTGTCAGTCTTGGAGAGGGATTTCTTCAGACATGTCAAGGCCAATATAGGACAAGCATCCTGCTGCACAGTGGGTCTTTTTGTGGCTCACTGTACAATAGGGCATAAGCCTCTGGACATTCATCTGCTTACAGGGTCCTCAGAGAAAGGCAGAGTGGCACACCTCTGTCATCTCTGTGCACAGGCAGAGGAAAGAGGAGCTAGCGTTTGAGGCCAGTCTCAATAATGCAAGGAGAAACGTTATGCCCGTACAGAGGACCACAAGATGAGACTCCACCTCTAAACACAACTAGAGCAGTCCTCTACTGAACCCAGTGCAGTTCAGGCCTTCGTCTGCTGTTCCTGGAGTCCCTCAGACATCCACCTGTCAACTCGTACAGTTTCCAGTCCCTCGGCAGCCTTGGCGCTCCTGTGGGCTTTGACTTTCATTTTTGACCTCTTAAGGGTCCATATCTTCTTGCTAGCCAGGTTTACATGTAAACTATTATATCCAAAGGCTGGTGAGATAACTCAGCAGGGAAAGGCACTTGCCCACACAAAAGAAGAATCAAATTCACAAAGTTGTCCTTTGATTTGTGTATCACACACACAGACACAATAGTAATAAATAATACATTTAAAACTTCTTTTTTTTTTAAAGGAATATTTTTTTAAAGACTTATTTTATTTATTTTATATGTATGAATACACTGTGGCTGTACAGATGACCATGAGCTATCATGTGTGTGGCTGCTGGGAATTGAACTCAGGACTTCTGCCAGCCCCACTAGCTCCAGCCCCCCACCCCTCACTCTGGCCCCCACTTGCTCCAGAGTAATTCACTGTAGCTGTCTTCAGACGCACCAGAAGAGGGCATCAGATCTCATTACGGGTGGTTGTGAACCACCATGTGGTTGCTGGGATCCAAACTCAGGACCTTTGGGAAGAGCAGTCACCCGCTGAGCCATCTCGCCAGCCCCATTTAAAACTTCTATCCAGTAAAAACTTTTAGTTATTTCCATTGAGAGTACTGCTCAGGGTGTTTAACCTGTCATGTCGTTGCATATGGACTTGTAAGGAATTTATCCACTGCAAACTCTCATCCCCTAATCAACATGTAAACAAGGAAAAAGTTCTCTATTCTTTTCAAAACCCCGTACCTGAGTGATAGCTCTGACACTTGTCCCTGCAGCAGATTGAGCTTTTGGACGTGGCGTCTACAGTCAGCACCAGAGCCTTCACCGTAAGCCTGAGAGGAAAAAAATATTTTAAGGTGACAGAAGAATGGTGAGAAATATTAGGATAACATCACAAAGCTCGAGGTGGTGTTAAGAACACACAGGTCTAGTCAGGCGGAGGTCGCCTTAATCCCAGCACTCTGGAGGCAGAGGCAAGTGGCTCCCTGAGTTCTAGGGCAGCCTGGTCTACAGAGGGAGTCCCAGGGCAGCCAGGGCTATACAGAGAAACTCTATGTCCTGGAGAGATTTATAAACAAATGGCTCTGGAATGGTAGTTGATGTCTTTCTGACCATCTCACTAACATGCAGAATTTACTAAAGCCAAACTCTGCCTGCATTGGGGATCCAAGCAACTGCTGATGGAAAGACCTCAGGGGTAAAGGACTGCGTCTATGCTGAACATGCATGTGTTTGTTTGTTTGTCATTATTTCCCAAACAATGTAGCATAGCATGTACACAACACACACAGTGAGCTAATACAAGTCACTTAGAAGGCTGGCAAGATGGTTCAGCGGTGTCTTAGTCAGGGTTTCTATTCCTGCACAAACATCATGACCAAGAAGCAAGTTGGGGAGGAAAGGGTTTATTCAGCTTACTTTCACATTGCTGATTACCAGAGGAAGTCAGGACTAGAACTCAAGCAGGTCAGGAAGCAGGAGCTGATGCAGAGGCCATGGAGAGATGTTCCTTGCTGGCTTGCTTCTT
>JADRCD010220140.1:16546-42459 GCA_019843815.1 Montemys delectorum
GAGGTCAGGAAGCAGGAGCTGATGCAGAGGCCATGGAGAGATGTTCCTTGCTGGCTTGCTTCTTCCTGGCTTGCTCAGCCTGCTCTCTTATAGAACCCAAGACTTCCAGCCCAGAGATGGCACCACTCACAAGGGCCCTACCCCCTTGATCACTAATTGAGAAAATGCCCCACAGCTGGATCTCATGGAGGCACTTCCCCAACTGAAGCTCCCTTCTCTGTGATAATTCCAGCCTGTGTCAAGTTGACACACAAAACTAGCCAGTACAAGCGGGTAATAGCACTGACAGGGCCGGGCAGTGGTGGCACACACCTTTAATCCCAGCACTTGGGAGGCAGAGGCAGGCAAAGGCAGGCAGATTTCTGAGTTCGAGGCCAGCCTGGTCTACAGAGTGAGTTCCAGGACAGCTAGGGCTATACAGAGAAACCCTGTCTCGAAAAACCAAAAAAAAAAAAAAAAAAAAAAAAAATCTCTGGGCCAGAGCAAGCAGAGTTGACTGGAGGGAGTGGACCAACTGGAATGAGTGGGGTTGATGGGAGCGAGGGTTGATGGGAGCGAGCAGAGGTCCCCAAAAAAATCAATCCCCAACAACCACATGAAGGCTCACAACCATCTGTACAGCTACAGTGTACTCACGTATATAAAATAAATAAATAAATCTTTAAAAAACCCAATACTTAGAGATGATTTAAACTATGGGAGTAGGGGCACAAGCCTCTAAAGCCAGCATTTGGGAGGCAGAAGCATGTGGACAGCCAAGGATGTGTAGAGAGACCCTGTGTCTAAACAACAAAACAGTACAAGAAAGGTGGTAGCATGTGTCTGTAAGTCCCTGTTACTTGGGAAGCTGAGGCAGGAGGATAGCGTGAACACGCTCTGGGTAATAACCCCACTCATCACTGCTCAAGAAAGCATGCTGCAGTCTATGCAGACCTTACACTCTAGAGAGGAGCCCCATGGGTACTGAGGGATGGCTGTGATTAGAATGTTGAACTTTTGGCTACAGAGGAAGTCCAACAGAACAAAAGGACGTGTTGGTGAGCAGAGCATATCTGCTCTAAGTGTCTACTTTTCCCTGCCACCCTATCTGCAGACAGAGTTCTCAATGCACGCTGGGCAGAGAATGCCTGTGGACTCTTGGTGTATGAAAGAGCAGTGAGGCCAAGTATACTTTGTATGTGATGTCCACCCTGAAAGGTGCGTGCACTGCGGCCCAGGAAGCCAGGCTTTCCATCTGGCTAGTGCAAACAGAATGTGGTAGCACATGATTTTAGCTCTACCACTCAGAACCAGAGACAGGAGGACTGCTACAGGTCTGAGGGTAGCTGGAGTACACAGGAGGCTATGTCATCTCAAACAAAACCAAATTAAAAAACAAACAAACAAAAAAAAACCAGCTGATTTTAATCTATTTCGCCTGTCCACTATTCAGGCACAGATGAATTGTGAATGATGAATTGTGTAATTTTGATGATGTGTACTAAGTGTTCTCATTTGTGTTTCAAATTGGCACTGCACAATAGAAAGGCCAACAGCAAAGTTTATGGTATTCACTGTGAATGGTAACTTTTTTTAAATTTTGTTTTTTTGTTTTTTGCTTTTTGTTTTTCGAGACAGGGTTTCTCTGTGTAGCCCTGGCTGTCCTGGAACTCGGAAATCCTCCTGTCTCTGCCTCCCAAGCGCTGGGATTAAAGGCATGCGCCACCACTGCCTGGCAAACAGTAACTTTTATCTGCATGACATAATTGTTGTCTCCAAAGGTTACTGCCTCTGTCTGCTAATCTAGGTCTAGTCCTGGAAGTTTCTAGCCTCCATACACAATCTTGGCATTCACAGTGTGATCACATACCCTGCAACAAGTGATCTGAATTGTTGCCTTGGGAAGAAAAGACATTAAAGAGAAGGCTGATGGCTGAGTGCTAGTTCAGGGGTGAAACATATGTAGCATGTGCAAGACTCTGCCTTCATTCTCCATTAATTCATTCCTTCAGGAAAGAAAAACCACACAGTTTCTGCCTATAGTGATTTCTTCCCCTGCCATTTGAACCAAAGACTCTATATTTTCAGTCTGCACTCTCCCTCACAAAAAAGAAACTTAGGTGCTGGGAGAGTACTGAACAGAGCAATGACACAGCCCAGCACCTTTTCTTTGTATCTTTTTCTTTTTTGAAACAGACTCATGTATTTTAGGCTTGCTTTGACCTTCTCCTGGCTGAGGGTGACCCTCTTTTCTCCACCTCCTGAGCACCAGAATGCCACTGCTGTGTGCCACCATGTCCTTTCTTTCTTTTTTTCTTTCCTTTTCTTTCTCTCTTTCTTTCCCTTTCTTCCCTTCTTTCTTTCTTTTGAAAGTTTACAGTTACAAATTTCTTTTATTTATTCATTTACTTATTTATTCTATGTATGTGAGTACATTGTGGTTCTCCTCAGACACACCATAGAAGGGCATCGGATCCCATTATAGATGGTTGTGAGCCTCCATTTGGTTGCTGGGAATTGAACTCAGGACCTTTGGAAAAGCAGTCAGTGCTCTTAACCCCTGAGCCATCTCTCCAGCCACCCACCATGTCCTTTCTAAGACAATGTTTTCAGAGGATCCCTGTGGCTGAAGTGTTGGGAAGGGACTTGATGACAGAACTAGGTGGGTGAGTTAAGGAGCTACTGCAAACAGAATAGGAAGAGGCCACAGTCTGGTGAAGAATGGAAATGAAGATAGGAGTCAAGGGTGATGGCAAGGCCTTCAAGTCCAAAAAGACCTTTGACACTGAAGGCTTGGGGGCAACTATGAAACCAATCAGCGGCTTCATGAGGTCAGAGGTCCCGTTTTTCAAATTTGAGGTGCTGGGGAGTGAAGGAACCAAGTAGACAGGAGACAGATGAGTGGGTAAGCGCCCAGGAGCCTGAGGAAAGGCCTGGGATCCTCAGGATACCTTGACTCTGCATACCAGGTTCTCCTAGTGAGCTCCATTCCAATCCTGTGAATGTTCACTCCCTAAAGGAGTGCAGCTAAAGAACAGGCCAAAGGTTTGCAGTGCAGTATACTTCAGCATTTGGAAGTTGGGGGCGGGGAGCGGTGCGGAAACCAGGGAGAAGACTGAAACAACAGCCAGGAAGCTAGGAGAAGACAAGCTGGAAGTCCAAGAGGAAATGTTTTAAGGAGGTGAAGTTACAACCCATGACAAATGCTGCCAGTAAGTTGTCATGTGAGGACTGTGAACTCAGCTGTTTAGCAATATGGAGCTCACTGACTGGTCGCAGCAGTCATGGCCTAGTAGAGAGTGTGATTCTGTCTGCTGTATGTTCAAATGACGGCAGTAGGAGTTGGGCACAGGGGATGGCAGGATTAAAGAAGACTGATAACTTGTAAATGGTTTAACAGTGGGGGTAAGCTCTCTGCTGCATACTGAGGCACATCCTCCTCAATGGAGACACAAAACTTCATCCTCTGGTTTGGGGTAAGTGAGGGTTTGACGCGAGCTTTCTCTTGCAATGTCAGCTACTTCTGAGCCTGGCCCTAGAGGCCTCCTGGGAGCTCCCCAGTGTTCTTGCTCCTTTAGCTAGAGGCATCTGGATAAGCTTTACTGAATAATTAAATGTCAGCACCTCCTCCCACACACCTCAGTGTCCTCTCTAGAGGGACAGGAACAACTTCTTGATGTTAAGCTGCCTGACAACCATAAGCAAGCACTGCTCCACAGGCACCACAGGTGAAGCCTGTCTTCCTGAAGAACTTAAGAAGCACACAGTAGCAATCACTACATGGACACTCAGATCTACCCAGCTGAGGCAGCTCCTATCTTGGGAGTTGACTGGCACAGAAATGGGTATGTGTGGGGCTGGCGAGATGGCTCAGCAAGTAAGAGCACTGACTGCTCTTCTCAAGGTCCTGAGTTCGGATCCCAGCAACCACATGGTGGCTCACAACCAACCGTAATGAGATCTGATGCCCTCTTCTGGTGCGTCTGAAGACAGCTACAGTGAATTACCCGGAGCAAGTGGGGCTGGAGCGAGCAGGCCGGCAGAGGTCCAGAGTTCTATTCCTAGCAGCCACACACATGATGGCTCATGGCCATCTGTACAGCTACAGTGTACTCATACACATAAAATAAATTTAAAAAAATATTAAAAAAAAGAAAGAAATGAGTATGTGTTAATCACATGCTTCTCCCAGGACTCCATGGTTGGAACTGCCTAACCTACCGGACTGAGGGTGTGGTTCTGTGGGTCCCCTCAAGGGCGCGATCCTATGTGCTGAAGGGAGAACCAGGAAAGGCCAACAGACACCCTGAGAGCTGGGGACAGGGCGATGCCAGGCTTTTGTTGGGTTGGGTTGGGTTGGGGGTGGGAGGATGCACAGTGAGCATCAACAGTAGGTCTTAAACTTATAAATGTGCTTTAGTGTCCTGAATGCAGGATGGCAGTCATATGTCACTATGTCTGGCTGGATTCTCAATTACAGAGTCACTGTTCAAGGACTCAGGGCAAAGTTCTGTTTTTCCTGACAGGAATCACTTTTCTGACACTCTTTTTCTTTTTCAAGAGGGTTTGCTGTTTGCCTGGAATTCACTCAATAGTCCAGGCTGGCCTCAAACTCACAGAGATCCAATCATTTTAACTCTGCTTAAGTCATTCTAAAAGAAGAAAAGAAGAAGAAGAACAACAACAACATTTTTCCCTTTTATTGAAACAAGGTCTCATTTATCCCAGGCTAACCTGAAACTTCCTATGTAGCGGAGAATGATCTTGAATCTTTTTTCCCCTAAAATTAAATTTATTCATTGTATTTTACATGTGAGTGTTTTGTCTGCATGTGTGTCTATGTACCACATATGTGCTTGGTGCTCTCAGAGGTCAGAAGAAGGCATTAGATCCCCTGGGACTGGTTATGAATGACTGTAATCCACCATCTCAGCTGCCACTCCGCCCTGAACTCTTCTCCTTCCGGTGTCTGCCTTCTAAGTGCTGGGATGAGAGGGCTGGACCTCCACATCCAGTTTGTCAACTGTTTGGAGATTGTGCTCAGGGCCTCCTGAACTCTACAAGAGCACTCCCAAGAGTTTCTGCCTGATACTTCAACTAAGTGACTCTTCCTGGAAAGATAACCTTTAAAACAATAATGCAAGCCGGGCAGTGGTGGCGCATGCCTTTAATCCCAGCACTTGGGAGGCAGAGGCAGGCGGATTTCTGAGTTCAAGACCAGCCTGGTCTACAGAGTGAGTTCCAGGACAGCCAGGGCTACACAGAGAAACCCTGTCCAAACAAAAAACCAGTAATGCAGACTTAGGACTCTGTCCTAAGGAAATAGTACATAGTTAATCAAGTGAACAAAGAGGCAGTTCCCTGCAGGTGCAGGGGATATAGCTGTAAATGTAACTTTTATCCTTCTGTAGTATATGTCTCCAAGGCTTACTGCCTCTATCTGCTAATATAAGCTTAGTCCTGGAAGCTGCTAGCCTCCATACAATCTAATCAAGGCCTAGAATGCTTTCAGCCTCTGAGACTTATGCTGAATAAGCTCACCCTCTCTTGTTCTTACTGAACTCTGGCTGGCTGATTCAACTCAGCTGTGTTGGCTCAAACGCCTCTTCAAGCTAACTGATTCAAACTGGCTTCTCTCAGCTTCTGACTGAATTACTCTGCTTGGCCTCTGCCATGCAGACCTTGCGTGACAGCAGTATTTGAGGCGAAAACTTCAAGGAAGTCAGCCTCCTGTCCCCGAATTGTCGACTGGCACCCCCTAACTCAGAGGTAGCCCAGATATGTCCTCTTACTCTTGTGCTAGGTGCACACCAAGATATGACAGCTTGAAAAAAATCGGACATTTCTCTCTGACCTTTTACCAATGTCCCAACATCCTAGCCAAACCCTGGCCTGGAAGTTCATAAAGAATGTTACCCACCTAGACTAATTGCCTCTGGCATTGTTAAGGAAATAATGTAGGGGTAGGGCATTGAAGCTTACAGAATGGGAGAATTATCCCAGGGCAAGGTCAGGTGGAATCCTCATTCTCAGTCAACATAAGGCAGGCCACATTAGATCTGCAGTTGAATCACTCCCAGGAACTAGCTTAACAAGGATTCCCTGGGGCTAACCTCCACTAGCCCAGAACATTAGCACAGTTGAGGAACTAACTAGGCACACCCAGTCTGTATCCTAAAAAACAGATTGAATAGGAACTATTTGCACCTGGCTTCTAGATCGAGGTGACCTTAGTCAAAGCTAGCTTTGTTTAATTCCTGCTAATTAACATATATATGTATACACACACACACACATATACATACACACATATACATACATGTATGTATATATCTTGGGCAGATCTTGTTCTGGCAAATCTTTCTCTGATTCATCACTTTGCCTCAGAATTAGACATCACATTCAAACATGGGGACTTCTGTCTATAAATCAACTTTACCTTCATTGTTTGGGATTAAATTTTTTTTTTTTTTGGTTTTTTTCGAGACAGGGTTTCTCTGTGTAGCCTTGGCTGTCCTGGAACTCACTCTAGACCAGGCTGGCCTCGAACTCAGAAATCCGCCTGGCTCTGCCTCCCAGGGATTAATGTTGTGTCTGCATTCTGGCCAGAGTACAGAGACTTAAAAGGTCTTTGGATGTTGCTGGATTAAAATTCCTCTACATATAGAGGCAGAGTGCTTTGTGGCAGAGTGCTAGTCTAGCATGCATGAGGCCCTGGGTTCAACCCCAGCACTGAAGAAAAAGTAAATGAAAACTTTTACCGTAGAGTTGTAAATCACAATAAAAATGACAATCGCATCTCACCAATGTGGGACTGGTTATCTATCCTCTCATCTAATAGAAGCTGATGTTGAGCACTCACTGTGGACAGAGTAGTGTACTGAGTATTGAAGGCCCATCAGTACATAAAACCAGAAAGCTCTTTGCCAGGCAGTGGTGGCGCAAGCCTTGAATCCCAGCACTTGGGAGGCAGAGGCAGGTGGATTTCTGAGTTCGAGGCCGGCCTGGTCTACAGAGTGAGTTCCTGGACATCCAAGGCTACAGAGAAATCCTGTCTTGAGCCCCCCCCCCCCCCCCAAAAAAAAGAAAGCTCTTATTCCTATGGAACTCTCAGGGTGTGTTGGAGAATGCCCACATAAATACTCAGCTTCCATAGGAAACTGAGTTGAGCCCCAGCAATGAGTACAGGTTCCTGGGAGGAGAGGATTTGTTTCCAAGGTTAGAAAGTCCCTGTGGCTGCGGAAGGGGATGATGGGAGACAAGGAATGAAGTATTAGGGAGGAACAGGCAAGGGAAGGACCCAAGAAAGGGCAGGACCTGGGCAAATAGCTACTTAGGTCAGCTGGTATATAGAGATTTGAAGAAATGTGCTGCTGGCAACATGATAGTAAAGTGCTTCCATGTGCCTCTATTTCTGAGGCTGCTCCCTCTCATACCCCTCACCTCTGCCTCCACCACAACACTGCTGCCCACTCCTAGTTAGGTTTGGCATTCTGTGACTACAGATGGTTATGTACTGCCCAGTGTGGGCTGATGCTGAGAAACACACCCTGGTCATTCGCAAGAGCAGCAAGCATTCCTAATCACTGACAAAACTCTTCAGGCAATCCTGCTCCCTCCTTACATACCCCTGTTTTCAAGATGCTCATCTCGTTTGAAATGTGTATGTGTGCACGTGTGAATTATTTCTCCTCCACAGAAGCACGTCTCCAAGCCCAACCCTTACAATGTTCCTGCTTCCTACTGTCTCCCTGTGCCTAGCATGCTGAAGGTACTGGAGAAACACTTGTTGAACCAAAGAGTGAAGGACAGGCCCTGTGCAGGGACTGCTCCGCGGACGATCCGGGAGGAAGGGACCCAGGGTGCAGCAGCTCTAGAGGGTGAACTGTGAGAGAAAAGAATTCTGGCTATAAGAAGGAAGGCTGGGCCCTTTACCTTTTTCTTAGTACTTACACGCACAAAAGACTGCTTCTCTCCACAAGCCTTGCATGTCCACTTGAGACTCTTCTTCACCTACAATGAAATATTAGAAATTATAGTTCAAATGACTTCCTATGGCAGGTGGATCTGAATCAGAAGTAACTTAGCTCTACCCCCAGCCCTGAAGGCAGCCTTTTAATGAGGCAGGAAGGAATGTACTATTTAATAGGTGGGTGCTGGGAAGACTGGCCATTTGTATGAAACAACATCCAGTTGGAGTTTTGCCATCCCAGGGTCAGAGAGAGAGAGAGAGAGAGAGAGAGAGAGAGAGAGAGAGGCTAGAGAGATATTTCAGTGGGTAAAAGTATATTTGCTGAGCAAATATGAGGGCCTGAGGTCAGATCTCAGTAGCCACATGGAAAAGTGAACCTAGCCATGTGAGCCTGTGTTCACAGGACTGTTGGAGGTGAAAATGGGATCAATGGGGATTGCTGGCTTCCAGCCTAGCTCCAGGTTCAGTGACAGACCCTGTTCCAGAGAAATAAGGTGGAACAACAGAGCTTCTGGCTTCCATGTGCTCAGCTGCATACAGCATGCATGTAAGAGACACAGACACACAGAGAGGGAAAGGGAGGAGGGGGAGAGAGACAGAAGGAGAGGGAGAGGGAGAGACTGAGATTCCAGAACTGGGGATATGTCTTAGTGGCAGCTAGTCTATCAGGGAAATGGTTTGGTGGTTAAGAGAAGTGTCTGTGCTGGGCAGTGGTGGCACACACCTTTAATCCCAGCACTTGAGAGGCAGAGACAGATGGATTTCTGAGTTTGAGGCCAGCCTGGTCTACAGAGTGAGTTCCAGGACAGCCAGGGCTACACAGAGAAACCCTGTCTCTAAATAAATAAATAAATAGAACTGGCTGCTCTTCTAAAGGACCTAAGTTCTGTTCCTAGCACTGATGTGGTAGCTCACAACTGTCTTTAACTAACTCCAGGAGATCCAAGACCCTCCTCTGGCTTCTGTGGGTACCAGGTTGCACGGGATGCAGGCATACATGCAGGCAAACATTCATAACATAAAATAAAAATAAAATTTTAATATAAAGATACAAAAGCTCCTTGAAGAAATGTCATCAAAGATTATGCTTAACTATAGAAAGAGATCTGGGTTGATTCATAAAGCTGTGGTGACCAACATGGCATGGGATCATAGATATAAGTTCTCAGGAAATGGGGGAATTAGGAATTAAAGGTCAATCTAAGATAAGTACTGAAATTATGTCTTCAAAACACCCTCAAAACCAAACCAAATCCCACCCCCTAAATCAATAAAACCACTACCACCAAGACTACCATTTGGGTTGGGGATACTGCTCAAAAGTTGCCCAATATGGTGAGGCAGGAGGCTCTAGAGCCTGGAGCCAGCTTGACATGAAACAAAGCCTCTCAAACAAACACCAAGCACTATCCCGTTTAACCATTTATGGGTTGCACTAGCTCAGGTGGGGGGGGGGGGGGGGGGGGGGGAGATTAACTATTACCACGCAGATAGAGCTGCAGGCAGAGGCACTAAGTGATACCTGGGCCCACCTAGGGAAATGTCAAAACGGAGTCCAAACTGCTTATACATTATTCAGTTTTGCTTGTTTTGAGACAGGGTCTTGTATCCATGGTTTGCCTCAAACTCGCTAAGCCCTCCTACCTTCAGTCATTCATTGCCAAGCCTAGCCTATTTTTAGGCTGTGTGAATGTTAAACAAACACCCCAACTCTAGGGCTTTTAAAGCTCTCCATTCACTGTAATAAAACCGCGAAGAGACACAGGTGAAATGATGGGCTAGGTTCTGCATAGAGGACGCTACTCTTCAACATGACCATTTTGCTAGAATCCAATGGAAGCTGCCTCAGAACTGTGGATTCTACCACGACCATGCAAAAAGCCGACACACATCGGGCTGGGTGGTAGCTCAGTGGAAGAGCGTGCCCAGAGCCCTGAGCAGAACCCTCAGCAGCAGCAGCAAATAAACACAAGCAAAATGGCCAGAGGCACGTCCTGGAGTGACAGCAATGCAGCACTGCCTTCAGCCTCGTCACTGTCACTTCCCATGGCCATACGAGGCGGCCCGCCGTATCTCGCTCACCATCCTGCTAAGAAAGAGGGTGAGGCAGACGCCCACCCCACCTGATGCGCCTGAAAGATGTGGCAGCTGCAGCACCGTAGAACCCGAGACTGCTGAGCCGGCGCCATTCAGGCCTCAGTCTCCCGCCGTGAGCTCTCGCTCTGCGTTCCCGCCCAGGCTCCGCCCACCCTGCGACGGTTCCGGCCCCTCTAGGCCCAGCACCACCTCGCATGCCCTGGTGCGGCTCTCAGCATTTCTCTGACCGCGTCGGCCCCGCCCTTGCAGGCTCTTGAGTCGCTCTAGCCCAGCGTCTCGGTGGTCACTGCTCGCCCCTCCCGCTTCCCAACCCCGCCCCCTATCCCCTGCCAAGCAATAAAACAACAACCTCCAACCGACGTTCCTAAGTGTTTGGGCCTGCTGGCCCTTCGCTTTGGCTCTTTTGGCTCTCTGACTCCCAGCCGAACCCTGCTTTTCTACAGCCAGGACATCTATGCATGCTAGACATTATAAACTATCCTGATTTTGTTTTATTTTGAATTAAAGCTGTTTTTTGACTGAGATCTCAGCATTCACAAGGCAGAAGCAGGAAAACGACAAGTTAAAGGTCCTCTTTCCCTCCAGAGTCTGAGATAGATATAAGACAATCAACATTATAGGAAAATAGATGGATCCAGAAAATATAATATTAATTGAGGTGACCCAACTTCACAAAAGACCGATAGAATCCTGCATGTTCTCCCGCATACATCAATATATATGCCTATAATATGTGTAAAACAGGTCTAACTGTTGAGTATAGTCTAAATTTAGAAAGGAGACTAATTTTAGGTGATGTTGCAGGATAGAGTGTTGTTGACAGGATGCGAGTTTATGAAGTAGAATGGAAAGCTATTCTCCCCAAGTTTCAACTTAGTTATATATATTTCTTTTTTGTGGTGGATGTGTGAATTCAACTTGTATTGAAGTAGAATAAACCATTTTTGCATTCCAAACATTTCCTTCATGTGTCATTTCTTTGAGGCAGTCATTGAAAAGCTGGATTTTCTCTTTAATCCGGTTGTCTGTTTCTGAACTGAACATGACTGACTAATCCCTAAATTGCCATTCTGACCCACTTAGAAACTGATTTTTGTTTTGTTTTGTGGGGAGGAATTTCATAGTGTGGATTTTCAATGGTATGTCAAATTAGTGGAATGTAGTGGGACACACCTTTAATTCCAGCACTTGGGAGGCAGAGGCAGGCGGATCTCTGTGAGTTTGAGACAGCCAGGGCTGCACAGAGAGACCCTGTCTGAAAAAAACCAAACCAAGCCAAAACAACAGCAAAACTATATCAAATCATTCTAGTGTTGAAGAAATAGCTTAGCAGTTAAGAGGACTTGCTGCTGCTCTTTCAAAGGATTGCGGCTGGTTTTCCAGCACCCATGTCTAGCCCCTTACAAAACACCCATGGCTTCAGCTCTGGCTTCCTCGGGCACCCCACACATGGAATACACTTACACAGATGTATAAATTAAAGACATTTTTTAGAGACAGGATCTTACTATGTAGCTGTAGCTGTCTGGCTTTAAATTTAACTGTTCTTGGAGAGGACCCGTATTCAACTTCTAGCATCTACATGGCAGTTCACAACTATCTGTAACTCCATGGGTGCTAGGCATGAACATGGTAAATATACATACATGCAGGCAAACACTCATACTTATAAAATAAGTAAATATTTCAAAAATAAAGTCATTCTAGGGCTTAGTAGTTAAGTCACAAGAGTCCTGTCCCTTCCTCCTGAGACCTGAGATTAAAGCATACCCCCAGGCTGGCTTCCTCTTCTTCTTCTTCCTCCTCCTCCTTCTTCTTTTTCTTTCTTGTTCTCCCCTCTGTGTAGACCTGGCCATTCTAGAATTCCCTCTGTAGACCAGGCTGGCCTCAAACCCACAGAAATCTGCCTAATTCTGGCCACCTGAGTGCTGAGATAAAAGGCATGCTTCACCACCACCTGGCTTAATTGGTATTTAAAACCATAAACTTTACAAGATTGGTGTTGAAGGATCATACTGTGAACCCCAGGAGTGTATATTGGAAAAACCTGTCTCTAGTTGTGTGGTTTAGCCCTAGTTCACACCTTTAATCTAAGAGTGTTGCATGATATTTGATCACACTAGGAGATTGTATACTGGAAAAATCTGCTCCAAGTTGTGGTGTGGCTCAGCCCTAGCACACACTTTTAATCCAAGAGGTGTTTATTGTGGGGTTTTTTTGTTGTTTGTTTTTGTTTGTTTTTTTGAGACAGGGTTTCTCTGTATAGCCCTGGCTGTCCTGGAACTCACTCTGTAGACCTTGAACTCAGAAATCTGCCTGCCTCTGCCTCCCAAGTGCTGGAATCAAAGGCGTGCGCCACCACCGCCCGGCAAGAGCTATATATTGTAAACAAGACTGAATAAAGTCAACCATCAGTAAAGAGGCCGAACAAGCAACCTGTTGACAGAGAGTGAAAATAGGAAAAAACCATAGAGAGTAAGAGGAAGTCAGGAGGGTGGATAGAGAGACACACAGGAAATAGGGAGGAGAGAAAGGTTTTTAAGACAGTGTGGCAGTGTGGAGAAAGAATTTTTTTTTTCCCTTCTGGGATGTGGGTTGAAGGTCAGTTGGGTACTTTCCCTTCCTTCCCTGAGCTAGCAGGCTTTCACCACTGTGTCTGGCTCCTGAGTCTTCATTTGGTAAAATCAAATGTTTGGGATTTTGTTTTAAAAACAACAGATTAGTGGCTTCCTGGTGCTGGGAATGGGAACAAGACTTTACTATATATGGATCTACGGGGTTTCCTGGGCTGATAGAGACGATCCAGAATTGTGTTTAGATGGTAACTCAGCAAGTTTCCTAGAAGTCACCATTTTGTACTTTAAACAAAATAATTTTTTTTGAAATTTTATTATTTATGTGGTGGTGTAGGTAGAGACCAGCATGTCCCATTTCATCACTCTACGTTATTCCCTTGAGGCAGGGTCTCTCAGGCCCATCTCTGATCACCAGCACTGGGGTACAGATGGGCATGACCATGCCCAGCTTTTACATGCGTGCTTGCAATCAGCAAATTTTAAAGTATTTTTGTATATAATACCTGTCATCTTATTTATTTTGGCTTTTTGAGACAAGATCTCAACATGTAGCCTAGGCTGGCCTCAAACAAGGCAACTGTCTTCCTTCATCCTCAAGGGCAGGATTATAGACATGCCACCACACTTAGCGTTTAGCGTTATCACATTTTTTAAAAGTTCCAGGATCCATTTGTTAGTAGAAGCAAAAGCAGCTCTTGGGCAAATGGATGCTTATGAGGCACTTCTGCTCCTGCTAAACAGCCAAGGCTAACCCATGGCTGAGTTCTGCTCTGGCCATGTGTGTCTGCTTCTTGAGCCAAAAGACTGACAACTTGGTATGAGTCAGTCCTGAGGATGTAGCTACTCTACGACACACCCTTTTGGACGCTGAGCCTAAGACATGTGACCACAGTCACCTACTATGGGCAGCCAAGTATCCTCAACTCCCACAATGTTTTCTGGGTGACACCTGATTTGGGAAGAAGACAGACTGAGGGGGTGGTTGAGAGCCACATGGAAGCACTGCACACAGTGTGCTTTGTCTTTCTTTCAGGGATTTATTAAGGCATTGAGCACAGTGTGGTTTTTAGCCAACTAAAATGAGGGCAGAGGACTAGAGAAGGACCTGAGGGATGTACTTTCAAAGTTAATAATGCAGAGGGATGGAGACCTCATAAGTTAGAAATACAGTGCAAGGCTCCTACCCATGCAACAGACATTCCCCTGCGTTCCTCAGTCCTAAGACACAGGTTCAGGTTGAAGAACTTCAGAGGGTGTCAGAAGGTTGCATCTTTTGGAGCACAAGCACATGGCAAAATGACAATTGGTGGCCAGGCCACATGGCTGTAGGTCTTTCCATAGATGGAGCAACCAGTGTAGTGTGTGCACAGCACAGGGTACAGGGTACAGGGGCAAGAAGCAGGCAGGGGCAGATCCAAAAGCCTCTAATGCTATGGGAACAGGAGGCTCAAAGCAGGTCCTCCAGGTAACCGAGTGCAGGGAGGAAGAGGTTGCCCTGGCCTAGGGAATCCCTGTAAGGCAACTGGGTCTGCACTGATCTGACCTTCTTTGCTTCTGTGACACCCTGCTCCAAGAACAGATGAGTCTGTGAGGAGAAAACCCGCAAGGGAAAAGGGAAGGAGACAGAGACCAACTTCTACTTCACAGCTCAGCCCAAGGCCCCAGGGGCCTCGTGGTCACTGGAGGTGCTGAACTGCCGTTCTACTTTCTTTTGGTCCTTGATCTTGAGTCCAATGTCTACCCTCTTCTCAAAGAAGTTCACTAGCACGGACTCTGTTAGGATGGAGGCGAGGATCTGCTCGAAGGAAATGCACCAATCCGTGTCCACAGTGCCTCCCATCCTTGAGGTGGTGGTGGGGCTGCAGGCTTCTCCCCCCACCAGCACTGTGTCTTCTGTGAGGTCCTCACACTGCAGCGAGCCCGTGCTGACTACTGAGTAGGAGGACATGGACATGTCATCTTTGGTTTCATCATCGGACAAAAGCAGGGAGGGAGAGCCCTGCCCCTCACCGCTGCCTCCCTCCACTATCACATGACTCTCCTGCAATGCTCTCCCAAGATGCATGTTGCCACTGGCTTTGGCCTGTGGATCCCCTGCAGCTGGTGGCTGACATTCCCGTGTGGGGTCCTGATGGAGTTTGGGTGTGGGTGGCTCATCCTCTTCTGTGGTACTGCTGGGATCCCCACTGTGGGCACCATCCTTGGGCTTCTTGGTTGACAGGGCTGAAAACTTCTTCCCCACCTCACCAATGCGGAGGAGAAGGCTGGCCACAGTGGCGATGGCATGGTACAAGTCCTGTTCCATAGGGTCTTCGCTAAACATGTTGTAAAGTGTTTTACACAGCTCAATGAATTGCTCCTTAGGGAGAAAGCAAGAAAAAAAACAAACAGAGGTGGTTATAGGTAGGTAGATACACTCTCCTATAGCCAATGGAAGATACAAGTCACTCTAAGTGGGGTTGAAATTTTGATGCCACAAACCCATGCCCTATCATTTCCAGGCTAAGAAACTGAGGTTTGGGAAGGGGGCTGTAAAGCCTTTGTCACATAATCCTTTGAAAGTTTTTCTTCCAGGTTGCTCGCTCTACCTACCTATCTGTCAACCTACATACATATCTATTTTTGGAAACAGGATCTAATGATTATGTATGCCTGGCTGGCCTGGAACTCTGTATGTGGACCAGGCTGGCGTTTGAACCTACAGAAATCCACCTGCCTCTGCCTCCCAGGTGTTGGGGATAAAGATGGGTGCCATCACACCCTGTACCTTTAGCTTTTTATAAGAGAGAGGAGCAGGAAGAGAGAGTAGGTTTATGTGTGTATACACATGCATACGTGTGTGTGTGTGTGTGTGTGTGTGTGTGTGTGTGAGAGAGAGAGAGAGAGAGAGAGAGAGAGAGAGAGAGAGAGAGAGAGAGGGAGGGAGGGAGAGAGAGAGAACAAAGCACAAAGCACACACGCATATGTGGAGGTCAAAGGATAAATTAAAACTTTTGGGAGTATCCTTGTCTTGACAATTTGTTTTTAGGGTAGTCTCTTGCTTTTTTGACTAGCTAGCCCATGAACTTCTAGAAGTACTGGGATTTGCCATGGAAGTACTGGGATTATGGATGTGAGAAACTACAGTCATTTTTTGTCTTATTTAGTTATGGTTTTTGAGAGAGGGTCTCTCACATAACCCTGGCTGTCTTAAAACTCACTGAAATCCTCTTGCCTCTGTCTCCTGAGTACTGGGATTAAGAGAGTGTGCAGACCTACAGGAAGTGGCACTATTAGGAGGCGTGGCCTTGTTTGGGGAAGTGTATCACTGAGGGGGTTGGTCTTATGCTCAAGCTCTGCCCAGTGGGAAATTTCAGAGTCTCCTTCTGCATCTTTTGGACCAAGATGTAGAACTCTTGGCTCCTCCAGCACTATGTCTGCCTGGATGCTCCCATGATTCCTACTATGATGACCTTGGACTGAACTTCTGAAACTATAAGCCAACTCCTAGTAAATGCTTTCTTTTATGAGTGTTGCCTCTGTCATGGCGCCTGACTAGGACACATGGGCTCCAGGGTCATGCTCAGGTCACCTGGCTTGTGTAGCAAGCACCTTCACCTTACCCATCTCCCTGGCCCAGCTTTTTATAACAGTAACAGAAGTAACTTTGCCTGTTTCCATGGGGTTCCAGAGGGTGATGTCAAGGTATGTGCATGCTGGGTCAGCTGGGTGTAGGTTAGAGGGAGTCCAAGATAAAGTCCTGTTCCATGGGCCCATTCTTTTTTTTTTTTTTTTAAAGATTTATTTATTTTATATATTTGAGTACTCTGTTGCTGTCTTCAGGCACACCAGAAGAGGGCATCAGATCCCATTATAGATGGTTGTGAGCCACCATGTGATTGCTGTGAATTGAACTCAGGACCTCTAGAAGAGTAGTCAGTGCTCTTAACCACTGAGCCATCTCTCCAGCCCCCATGGGTCCATTCTTTGAATCCAGGGCCTTCTCTGGGCACAGCTTGGGTGAGGCCCAGTCTGAGAGTTGGCAGGGTGTCTGTGAGAACATCATGACTGCTTTGGGCCCAGGAGGAACTGGAGTGCTGTGAATGTACTCTTCTCAAAGGTGAGTGTCTCTGGCTATTGGAGATTAACCTTCTCCTGGGCTTTATGGATACTGATTCAACCTAAGCAGGTAGTTACCATGGAAACACCGTGGCTTTTCATCTTTCTGGAATCCTCACTAATGGCCATTCGGGACTAAGAGGTTGTGGAGAGAGGAAAGAATATTCCTACCCACAGGAAATGGCCAGAGTACAAGTACCATGAGCTGTCTAAGCCCAGACACAGGCAGAATTCTCTAGAAACGTGTGCTGTAGATTCTGACTGAGTCTACCTGGTTCATCTTGGGGAGATCCTTAATGGTTTCCTTTTGAGCCTCTTTCTCCTTAGCCCACATTCGAAGGTAGTGTCGGTAGTCAGGAGGGCTGGTCCCCTTCTCCTCTGTGTTGAGAGAAAGAGAGATTAATCTCCATCTGTCCAATGAGAAAAAGCAGGCTGTGGCCGAGGGCGGGGTGCGCTGCTCTCCGAACTGAGCTTACTTGGATACTGCTACAAAATGACCTGGTATTTGGGGAGTGGGTAGGAACATCCCAAATTCCCATGGTTTTCTCCTACATTAGTGGATGTAGGCCAGACCTAAGTTGATGAAGAGTCCAAACCTGTCTTCTCCAAGATTGGAGAGTCTGCTATGAGTATGGAGTGCTGGCTGCACACTATGAGGGCAGCAGACGGGCTTCATGGTAGCCAGGCTATGCACTGAGGCATCAACCCCTGCTGGACTGAGCACACACGTGCTATTCCAGTGACTGGGGAGGTAATGTAACAAGCAAGGGGCACAAGGTCCCACAGCCCTGGGGTCACCAATCGGAATGGCTTGTACCTCTTCGTTCTTGGGTGTCCTCATTTCCACTTCCTTCCTGCTGCTCCTGGAGTAGTGCTTCCACACACCAGAAAAAAAGCAGAAAACAATCTTTTGACTACAAACCGTGAGTCCGTACAGGTCGCACTCGTGTCTCTGCAGAGCCAGCCCCTACAGGGCTCCATGCTGCCCTGCTGCTTGGCTGGGCCCAGCCCTGTGACACTGTGGCAAGGGAGAGCTGGTCATGTCTTCACTTGGTTACAGTTAAGGAAAGCCAGTTGCTAGGGAATCAGCTCAGTGGTAGAGTCCATGGTGAGCAAGCTGCAGGCCCCGGGCTCCATCCCTAGCACCACACACCAAGGGGTACTTTCTCATTTTCAAAAGAAAACAAGACTCACATGCTGCTTCCCACTGAATGGTGGCATGCATTGTGAGACAAACATGACAACTAATGAATCCTGCTGCAAAGAAAGGTCAAACTCAAGGGCCTGATTCCTTTCTCTGAGACTGTCACACCGGCAGGGGGAGTTTTTGTATAGACTCTGTTCAGCCTACTATTTTTTGTTTGTTCTTTACATTAATGAGTTATTCCTGTGAGTACACATGCTGGTCGGAGAACAACTGTGGGAACTGGGTCTTTTGTTTTGTTTTGTTTTTGTTTTTCGAGTCAGGGTTTCTCTGTGTAGTCCTGGCTGTCCTGGAACTCACTCTGTAGACCAGGCTGGCCTCAAACTCAGAAATCCACCTGCCTTTGCCTCCCAAGTGCTGGGACTGGGTCTTTCTTCCAATCATGGTCCTAGGGACTGACTGGCAGTAAGTGCCCTTAGTGCTGAGTCATCTCACTGACCCCTTAGCCCATTATTTCATAAAGCATTACATTTGCTGAAGTTGGCACACTGTGCTGTACATGTGTGAACATGAACTTGAAGTTCTCCAAAAGCCAATGGTCCTCTGAGGCAGTGCTGCTGCTGGGGGACCTCAAGAGATGACATCAGGTCAATCCCAGCTCTAGACCAGTCCTCCTGGTTTGTGCCAGTAGAAATGAAGGACAGGTATTTCCCAGCTCAGGTTCTTAGTGTGGAACAAGAACCCTGTTGCCTCAGGGCTTGTGGGCCCAAGGACAAGTTTGTGTACACCAAGGCCTTTCCCTGGAGTCGGTAAGACAAGCTTAGGGCATCCTGGTTTGCCCAGAGCTTGAGTGTAATGGAAGGTGCAGTGGCTTCTTTAACTTTTATTTTCTTTTTTTACATTCATTTTACTAAACTCAGTGAACCTGCCACATAGACCAAGCTGTTCTCAAAGTCACAGAGATCTGCTTGCCTCTGCCTCCCAAGCGCTATGGTAGAAGGGCACGTTACTACTCCTGGCATAACTTGTATTCTTTTTTTAAACATTAAAAAAATGTATTTTATGGGTATGGGTGTTTTGACTGCAGGTATGCCTGGTGCAAACCTGGTGCCCAAAGAGCCAGAAGTGGGCATCAGACCTGCTGGAATGGGAGTTACTGATGATGCGAATGGCCATGTGCCTATCTTCTTAAAGAAGAGCCAGTACTCTGAACCACTGACCCACTGCTCCAGCCTCTCTAACTTAATTCTTGATGACTTGGTACACTTTTTTTTTTTTTTTTTTTTGTAGTTTTTTTTGAGACAGGGTTTCTCTGTGTAGCCCTGGCTGTCCTGGAACTCACTCTGTAGACCAGGCTGGCCTCGAACTCAGAAATCCACCTGCCTCTGTCTCCCAAGTGCTGGGATTAAAGGCGTGCACCACCACTGCTCGGCCTAGGCCTTGTTCTTAAAATTAATTAAATAAATTTTGTTGTTGTTGTTGTTATTGTTTTGTTTTTTGAGACAGTATCTCAGTGTGTAGCCCTGGCTGGCCTGGAACTCTTTGTAGACCAGGCTGGCCTTCAACTCACAAGGTCCACCTGCGTCTGCCTCCTTAATGCTCAGACTAAAGGCGTGAGCTTTTACACACGGGCTTAAAATTTACTGTGTGCATGTGTATATGGGTGTACACGCCACAAAGTGTGTGGAGGCCAGAAGATAATCTGTGCGAGTTTGTTCTCCCCTTCTACCATGTGGACTCTGGAAATTGAATTTTGGCAGCATGTGCCGTTACCCACGGAACCCTCTTTCCACACCATTTTTTTTTTTTTTTTTTTTTTTAAATCACCATGTAGCTAGGCTGACCTGGAGCTCAAGGTTCTCTTGCCTTCTTGGCCTCTATTTAGAGTCCTGGGATCAGGGGCATGCGTCACTATACTCCAGTTTCTATTCCCAGCACCACATGACAGAACCCAGGATCTCTCATGCAAACCAAGTGCTCAACACTGAGCTACACTCCCAGCTGTTATGTATTATACATGACCAGCTCAATTGCCAAATCCCAGGGCCCAGAATAGCCTTTACCGTGTCAGACATTCCCAATGAGCATTACATGCAGCAAGGTTGAGTCCCAACAGGCACTCTGCATGCATATTTTCTGGGATGAAGAAATCCTGTGAGGCTTGAAGATGTTTCCCAAAGGGTGCATCTACCACCCCCTCCACTCCTCTATCCTGTACCCTTCTCACAGGCACAATGACAGCATTCTGCATTCCTTTCCTACAAACGTGAGCATTCTGCATATGGGTGCAGAGGTGATGCCCTGGGCTCGCTCCATGTCTAGTGTGCCATGCGTGCATCCTCCTCATTAACCATCTACAGCAGACTGCCCCCACCAGAAGTGGCTTGGGCCCTGGTTGTTCTCAGGGATTTATCCCCACAGGACGAAGTTTCAAAGAGTCCCTGGGGCATAAAAGCATCCAGGCTTCTGAGTAGAGGAAGATGAAGCCCAGAGGCAAAGGGTCACCCTTGCCCTCTAGGGACTGACCTTGAGCCTCCCAGGGCAGGAAAAGATCCAGATCTGAGGCCAGAGGAGATGCTGGAAGGGACAGCAGAGGATGTGTACAGGGCAGAGGGAGAAGCCCACGTCCAGGGAGACAGAGATGCAAGAGAAACAACAGTTGAGAATGTCTACAGGGGCCAACCTGGCCCAGGAAGTGTTGTGGGGCCCTCTCAGGGAGCATCCCAGGATGGCATGCTCCCAGAGCCTACAGTGGGACTGCAGGCTTCCTACATAGGCCCCCCGGAAAGACTGAGAGCTGCAGACCCATGGCTGGTTGTGCTGAGTGTCTCAGTAGTGGCTCACCTTCTGAGGAGCTATCCTCTGTGAAATAATGGGCGGCCTCCAGGGCTGACTCCGCTTCCTCTGGGATCAAAGCTGTGTTCCAAGAGAAGCAACAAGTGAGGACAGGGGGAAACTTTGATTTCTAGTCAAAGAAAAAAGGCCATCCTCGCCCAATCATGTCCCAGCAGGCTGAACACCTTTCACTGTAACTCTTGACAACTTTAGCAGAGTTGGTATCATGCTTGTGTGTGAGGCGCGACCTCATTCTGTAGTACAGGCAGGCCTCTAACACGCCACCCTCCTGCCTCAGCCTCCTGAGTGTGGGATTACGAATGTGTTTGACTTGCTACCTTGATTTTGACAATATGTGTGCTGGGGATTGAATCCCAGGTTATCCCATATGTTAAGCACTTGCTCTGTCCCTGATAGCTTGAGCTAAGTTCCTGATAACTGTTTTGGGAAATGCAGTACATGATGTGCTGGGTAAGAAAATAGTCCATAAACCCAGGGGCCTGGTGAACTTAGCTGTCCTCCCACACATGATGACTTGGCTCAGTGGATCCCTTTGGAACATTTTACATACTTATGAGTGACACACACTTGACTCATTTTACTTTATACTGTGGCAACTGTACCATATCAATATATCCCAGCCTGTCCCCACGCTCTACATTTGCTGTAGTGGCTGACTGCAACCTTAAGTTTCAGATCCCCAAGGCTGTGTGACTGAGTGACCTTACCACCCCTGCCGGATGGGGTCCCCTGCTGGATGTGGTAGGGCTTGGGGAGCAGAGAAGGAATAACCTGGCAAGGCACAGACGAGTGGTCAGACCCAAACAGTCCAGTACCTGGATGAAGCAGGCTGAGTAGCTTGGGTGGTGGGCACAGGCCCAGCTCTCTGATGCAGCCCAGGCCCTTTGGCTCTCACAAGCTGCAAGCTAGCCTCACTTGAGAGCTATGGACCAAGAGCCCCTTCAGCTGTGCCAGCAGAAACATCATTGGGGAGCTCTGGTTAGTGAACTGGGCACTACTGCACACAGTGAGACACAGAGGGGTGCAAGGTGAGTGGTGGTCCCAGCCTTCCAACCCCAAACTCACTCCGGGCCAATTCTGAAGGCAGATGCTGTGTGCGAATTACTCAGGGGGAAGCCCTAGACAAGAGAATTGGGAACCTAGGGTGGTTCCACCAGAGGAAGCATGGTGCCCGGGGCTATCACTGTCATCTTCTGGATCTGGTTCCTGCTGAGGGAAAGCCCCTTTTTAGGGGCTGTCCTGAACTTTGGCCATACATGAAGGATGCTAGAGCCATGTACTGGCCAGCTTCACTGAGCCTCTCTTCTCTCTCTCACACCGGCTGCCCACAGGAAACTTCCCATCCTAACAGCTCCATTACTGAGAGGAAGGAAGCAGGGAGCCCCTGAGAACTTGTGACAGGACCTGCAGGTGGCCTAGAGAGTGTCCCAGGCTGTCTTGAGAAAAACAGGAACATTTCGTTAACAATTACTTTAAGAACAGAGAGTTTAGGGCCCAGTGTCTCACTGGCACTCCCTCATAGCAGCCTGCCCTGATGTGGATTCTAGGTCATGTTGCCCTGCTTGATGGGCTGAGAGACTAAACTGGAATCTTCTCTCATGCCCTTTCCCCATCCTGGGTCTGTGCTCAGAACACCAGGGTAGACCTCAGCTCCAGACCCTCACCCACACTGGGCCCTGGAGCCTCCCTTCCACTTAACTTGCTCTCTTGGCCACAACCTCCCAGTGGTATGTTGGCAGTTCAGTGGTACATCTCCAGCTCTGGACAGCTTAGGGGCCCAGAGAAGCCCACAGCAAGAAGCCTGAAGGCACTCACCTGGGGGCAGGTGCAGCTTGTAGAGTGCTTTGAGCTTCTCTGTGAGGTCTCCATGATACATCCCACCTGTGGAGCAAGGCAAGGGAGAGAGACATGCTTGGAAAGAAGGCTCCAGGGACACTCTGCAGGCCATGTCCCCATACCCTTCCTGTGGGTGCTAATGGAGACTCCACACTCTGAGAAGGCTTGGTTCTTCCCCAACCAGGTCTCTAGGAAAGATCAATGAGCTCTGGGCCTCCTGCTTCCCTAAGACCCTATGGAAAAGCTTAGCCTTCTTTGAGGCCAGAGCCCCAAAGGAGAGGGTCAGTAGAAGAAACTGCTGGTCTGTCATAGGCGAGGGCTCAAGGCCGCCCTCTGCTGGCCTCAGGAGGGACAGCTGCACTGGCTGGTGCTTGAAAGATGGGTGAGACACTCACTCATCCCTGTCACAAACTCCTTGAAGTTGATCAGTGAGTCCTTGTTTTGATCCAGGAGGCGGAACATGCGGCCTGCCAACACAGGCGTGTGAGAGCCACAGGCCCAAGGCGTCAGGCTGGCAAAGAGCTCCCGAAACTGGCTGGCATCGATCCGGTACTGCTCCAGGTAGGGCAGGCTGGGGTCTCGGTGGATGGCTGCTGAGCGGTTACCACCCCAGTACTGGCTTGCCAGATGCTTGGCCTGCAGGGGACACCGTCTGGTGAGATGGCCTTTGGGGCCCTGGCTCTCAGGATTACCAGGGTGCCTTTCCTGATCTGTCCACATTCTTAAGGGAGTGAGCTCTCGCCAGGTACCTCAGCTTTCATGGGCTCCCTCACTCTAGTGCACAGCAGAGGAGCTGAGCAAGGCCTCATGGACTTGTCTGTTCTGATAGGGTGGCCACCTTGGCAACTGAACCCAAGGTAGCTGAAAAGGACCAAGGGAGCTGGCAATGTTGATCCACAGTCTCAGTACTCAAGATACTGAGGCAGGAGGATCACTGGCCCTCCAGAGTTCAGTGTGAGGCAAGCTTGGGCAATGCAGAGAAAACCCAGCCCCAAACCAAAAAGAACAAAATACCCGACTACTCACTTGCTTGATCAGTCAACTAACCAACCCCACACCACCAAACCCAAAATCCAAACCAAACCGAACTAAACAGAGGGAGTGTGCACTTTTGTCTTTGTCCCCCTCCCCATCCACTTCCCTTGCTTTGATTCACCTGAGATCTGTGTGCAGACTCACCCTTGGGCTAGGGGTTACAAGGCTGTATGTAGGTAATCCACCACCACTGGTTTGTTGCAGCCCAAACCACCCCTTAGCTACAGCACCTAGGTTGATTCATCCCAATGCCTGATTTATGTCTTTTGCTGAAACTACTTAGAAATAAAATTCTATTTCCACCGGGGTCCCTGAGAGTCTGACCCAGGAGCTACTCAGGAGAGCCTTACAGGAAAAGCAGCCCAGAGGTTGACAGGGATGGAGGAGTGTCACAGCCAGTTTCAGTACCTTGACTCAGCCATGCCTGAGCTGTGTAACTTTTCAGTTAAATGAGTAGGTGTGTTCCCTCTTCTGTGTGAGTTGGGTTGAATTTTTATTGTTGTTGTTGTTTGTTTGTTTTTTCCTGCTATTTAGGAGTGCTCTATTAGAGTTCAGTCAGTAAACTGCTTGTCATACAAACATGAGAACTAAACTTTGGTTCCCAGAACCAACATAAAAAAGCTGGGTATGGCCGGGTGGTGGTGGCGCATGCCTTTAATCCCAGCACTTGGGAGGCAGAGACAGGAGGATTTCTGAGTTCGAGGCCAGCCTGGACTACAGAGTGAGTTCCAGGACAGCCAGGGCTACACAGAGAAACCCTGTCTCGGAAAAAAAAAAAAAAGCTGGGTATGTGGGGGCTGGCAACAGAGCTCAGGGAATAAAGGTGCTTGTGGCCAAATGGAATGTCAGGAGTTTGATCCCTGGAACACACAGTAAAGGAGAGAACCTACACTCACAAGTTGTCCTCTGATCTCTATACATGCACCATGGCACACACATACACACAATAAATAAGTACATGTAACCATGAGATCCAAAAAAAAAAAAAAAAAAAAAAAAAAAAAAAAGCTGCACCAAGCAGTGTTGCCTTTAATCCCAGCACTTGGGAGGCAGAGGCAGGCAGATCCCTGTGAGTTAGAGGCCAGTCTGTCTACAGAGTGAGTTCCAGGACAGTCAAAGCTACACAGAGAAACCCTATTTCGAAACATAAAACAACAGCAAAGGGTGGTGGTGTGCCCTTAGAATCACAACGCTGTGAGGCAGAAGCAGGAGACTGGGGCTCACAGACCAGCCAGCCTAGCTTACTTGGTAAGCTCTTGGCAATGAGGGACCACGTCTCTACAAGCAATGGCTCCAGGACCGACACCTGAGGTGTCCATGTGCACACTCTGTTCACTGATTGCCAAGAGAGACTAAATTCTGCCACACACGGTTCATAGGAACTGCAACTGGGGACAAGGGGTTTCCTGGCTAGGAGCTGCTGCTCAGGACAGACTTAAGAGACGTGGTGGGGCACTCCACCAGCTCCTGCGCTCACTGTCACCTTAAACACCATGTAAAGATCCTCCAGCTCTTCCATGGAGAAGCCGATGTCCCCTGGTATGGCTCGGACCTGGAAGGAAAGATGAAATGTTGGTAGTGGAGGGCCCTGAGTTCCTGCCAAAGCCCAGCCAAGTGCTTGTGCTGGGAAAGTTCTCATGTAAACAGTGGCAGAGGATAGCAAGGGTGTGGTCTGTTCTTTGCTGTCATCAGCGGCCAAGCACATGAGGAAGGGTCCACTCAGGAGAAGGCGACCTCTGTGCTTGCCCTTCACCACTACCAGCCAGTTAGTTCCCCCTCCCTGGAACTCTTCCTGGGGTAGGGGCTCTTTCTCTCCTGAAGGACCCATTGAGGGACATGGGATGATAGATGGCCTCTTTGCTCCAGCTACCTGGAAGGGGTCCTATAATTTGCCAGCCAGGCCTTTTTAACTTCAGTTAGCCAGAGCCAGTCATGTCTTTCCTTTGTAAGCAAAATGCCCTGAGTGTCTTATAATCCTGAAGGGAGAGTTGAGACTATGGAGACCAAGGGCAGAGACCAAGAACAGGTTTAAACAGTGCATGGGATGGCAAAACGTCCATCCTCTGAACAGCCAAAGACCAGGGCTTCAGGCAGGGGCATACAGTACAGGCTAGCCAGAGTGGCAGTGTGGCAGTATCCAGGGCAGAAGTGAAGCTTACACCAAAACCAGGCCAGGAGGACTTAGTCCAGAAGACCCATGGCTTAGATGTACAAGGTGAAAAAAAAAATTCCACTAAGTGACCAAGGCCTCTCCCTATCTCCCCACACTAGTACCTATGCTGTGGGATTCCACACAGCATCCTGGCCATGACACAGGTAC
>JADRCD010220141.1:0-13524 GCA_019843815.1 Montemys delectorum
AAAGAGAGAAAGGAAGAGGTGCAAGTAGTTAGTATTATAGACTAGTTCCCTCAAAAATTTGTTTACTCAAAAAATGTTAAGGAATTAGAATTTAAATAAAACTGAATAAAATTAAAGGAATATGAAATGCAACTAATATTTCAGAGGAAGTGTTTGTTTCTTACCTTTGACTTACGAAACTATTAAAGAGCATTTAAGTATATCTTTTCAGGCACCCCGTTTTCCCAAGTTATCATCAAAATGGAAAAACTGCTTAACAGATACTATGCCTCTGGTAAACACACTTCTCTCTCTAGTCAGCATTGCACTGTGTGGGTGGGTGGGTTACACCTTAATTCTGTTTTACAGTTTAGAAACCTCTGAGCATTTTCCCCTTTGCAGGCAATGGCCATGAGGGAATGTGCAATATTGCACACTCTGTGTAAATTCCAGCTTTCATTTTTCTTGAAGAAAAAAAAATACCCATAGGCAAGGCTTCCTGTGCCATATAGGCAGTGCAAGTGTACACTTCATCTTTAAATACCCTGCCAAAGGCTAGGCTATAGCACACTGGGAGATCTCTCCCTTAGCACAAAGGCTTGAGGTTAGCCTCTACCCATCTCAAAATCCTCATCAAACTGTTTGCCAAAGTCTTCAAACAATTTTGTGTTATTACAAGGAGCATGAGACAGTATGCTAATTCTAGGCGTCTAGGTTGGAAGGATAAAAGGCTTTTTTTTTTTTTAGGTTTTAAAAATGAGTAAATTTATGAGGAGATCCAAGTATCACATAATTATACTATTGTGCTATCTTATAACTAAATAATTCTACTTTTAAATGAGGAAAAGCATCTGAGTCTATGTGAGAGAAAATAAGCCACATATAACAAGTGGGTAGAGTTCAGTAGAGAATATGTGTAAATATTTTCAGTGTAAACATTCTCTTACATATTCATTGACAACAATAAAGATCAAGCAGCCCTTGAGAATGGTAGAAAGCCAAACACAAGCATAAGTGGTCCCCAGAGCCGCCGAGTGGCTTCTCTCTACACTTTGCCCTGCTTGTTTAGATAGTTCAGGAAAACAGCACATTTCAAACCTGGATAAAACTTCAAGGGAAAGAGGGAAGTGCATACATATTTACTTATGAAACATGTTTACAGGGTGTAATGAGCAATCTGATCTGTACTCAATAGCTTATACAAAGCCCCAGCCAGTTTCAGCCTGAGCACCTACAGGTCAAAGATGCTACAGCCGCCTCTGGAGTTCCAGGGCCCTCAGAGATTTCATCCGTCGGCTTGGGTACAGCACACTGCTCCTGGCTTAGGAACCCGGGGCCAAGGGAGCCCTCTGCCAAAGAAGTAGAGTCTGTAGAAATGGCACTTAGAGAAGAGAGTTAAAACAAAGCAAGCACACATCCAGATGTGGTGGGAATCAGTGCTGCTAGCTCACATATACCAAGGAATAGCCCTGAAAAACGTAGAAGCAGATGTAGGCCAAAGTCTGAGTAGCCCGCCCATCTTTCTCAAACTTCAAAAACCTTCTAATTCCTGTATGTATTTTATGTTGGAAAAATTATCTTTGCAAGTTTCCTGTGTGGAATGAGATGGTTGTAGATGAGTGGGAAGGAATTGCATAGACTATTCTAAGGGAAAAAAAATACTACTTATTTAATAGCAATATTTTAATTATAAGCAGGGGATTCTTTTACAACTTAAAATCCCAAACTTCTATGTAACACATGAGAGTCAAGAATAAAGATAAGCTGCTCTTAAGCTTGTCTGTGAATATAAATGGTAGAATCCAGGTACTCGTACCTGGTCAACATTCACACTTACAAATTATCTGCATTCTAATGTACTAAGAGTATGACATTGTTTATAATTTTTCCTTCTTAAGGCAGGCTGCCCTCAACCTCCCAAGTGCTGCAATTATGGATTCAAATTTACTCTTACAAAAGCGTCTAAGTAGTTACTGTTGAAATAATTAAAAAATCAGTTGAAAATGATTTAAAAAAAAATCAAATATTTTGATTTTTTTTAAACTTCATTTCCTTGGGAGAATCCACACTGAGAGCTATGTGCTAGAAAGTACATGTGAGTAAAATTCCTTGTAAAGTGGAGAACACATGAAAGCTGAATTCATAACTGAAGCAGCTGCCCTAAGAGACCATGCTTAATGTTAAATCTTTAAAACATACCAAGGACTCCTCCCACTTTGGTGTGGCATTACCTAGAAGGAGGCTGTTAACTGTTCACTAGAGAGTACATAGGAAGGACAAGAGGCCAAATAGAGAAAGCACTTGGGGTCCAACTCCAGAACTGAAAATGTGCCTAGTGTCTATTGCTTGGTGGTGGAAGGGGGTGGGGAGGATTTGTCTCATAGAACAAATGTGTAGAAAGAATTCAAATCTCTCAGTACAAGGAACATTCCAAGTAGAGTCATTTCTCTACTCTTGAAGACATTTCTTTCCTACCCAATTTCAGTGTTGGGTGAAGGGGTCATACCTGGGCTAGACATTCCCTCGGGTGAGCTCGCTTCCAAAATGCTGTCTGGAGCAATTCCATCTTCCAAAGGTAGGCCTGAAAGATGCAAGACAACTGATAAAAGTCGCACTCAGAAGAGGAACAACTCCTATGGAATGTTCTGCTTTTACTTATGCCAGGAAGGATGAACCTAAACTCCACTAAGGCACTTTTACAGTCCAGTTGTGAAATGAGTAAGTTCTATCTCCATCCCCATGAGAGGGAGGGGGGAGGGGAGAGGGAGAGAGAATATGAATCTCCAAGTTTATACATTAAATCCCAGCGCTCAGGGTCAGAAGCACACAGATCTCTGTGAGTCTATGGCCAGCCTGGTCTGCTTAGGGAGTTATAGACCAGCCAAGGGTATAGAGGGAGATTCTGTCTAAAAGAGGGAGAAAAAGGAAAGTCATGACTCCCACTGTTTTTACTGGCTGCACTAACACACAAAGCCCAAACCACTGTACTGCTCCCTGGTGAATACCATGAGCAGCTGCAGAGTTCCTTTCATCGGGCTGAGCCAGAGAGGGCTTTGAAGGTGGGGCAGGTGCTTTTCGCTTTGTTCTCTTCAGAGATGAAGTTCCTAGTGATGTACTACTGAGCTGCAGTGATCCTGTCCTCACCATGAACGCTTCAGAGGAACTCTGTTAAAAAAAAACAAAATGGCCAAATAATTCTACATTGAGCAATCAACCACTAACTTGAGGATGGCCCTGACCGCCTTCGAAAACATATCTAATACCAAAACAGAGTACAACAGCTATTCATTCAAAATATTTAGGAGTCTTCTGTCATATATAGATGGCAGACTAGAGAATGGATATGTAAACAAACAAAAAAAATGGCCCTTCTAAAAACTTTTGGCCTAGGATGATGGGATTGACACACAAATAACAAACTACAGTGTACAAGACTTTGAAGTGGCACAATTGAAAGCTAACATTTGAGGAAAACTCTGGAGAAATTATTGGGTGCAAAGGACAATATGGAAGGGGCTACGGAGATGGATCAAAGGGCAGCCTAGCAGTTGTTCTAAAAGCATGCAGTATTAAGTTTGGATCCCGGGCATCAGCTTAAAACCCACATAGGATGTTCTCCACCTGTAAAGCCAGTGTGTGTAAGGGTGGGCAGTGGAAAAAGGTGAAGCACAGTCTCACTGGGGAGCCCATCAAACCAACTGCTAAGCTGAAGATTCAGTAGGAGACCCTGTATCAAAAAGGAATTAAGGTGGAGTACAATAGAGGAAGATGCCTAATGATAACCCCGGTCTCCCCAAGCCAGCAGGCCAGCATGCACACGCACATGCATGCATATATCCTCCCCCTTCCCCCTCTCTCTGGGGAAAAAGAGAATGGTAAGTGGCCTTAAATTAAGGACTGACTGAGGGTCAACAGATGGCTCAATGAGTAAGGGCTCTTATTTAACAAGCCTGATGACTTGATGGATTCCTAGGACCTATGTGATGGAAGCCGAGAGGCTAGCTGCCCGGAGCCATCAGAAAGAAGCTAAAAACTAGCAGGTGATCTTCTTGAGATGGTTCCACCATGGACTGCTGAAGTTAATGACAGAATTGCTTCTTTACGGAAGGCTAAGGAGATCTGATTTTAAGAAAGATTCTTGCTATTAATATGCTTTTCCTGTTATTAAATACATACAACAATCACTAGGTACCAGCCCACCCTTTTGAGTAGATCTCTACAGAACAACAAAAATGTCTGTCTTGTAGTGTAGTGATGCTATATAGACAAATAGATGATTTCTTTTGGTTTTTCCAGACAGGGTTTCTCTGTGTAGCCCTGGCTGTCCTGGAACTCACTTTGTAGACCAGGCTGGCCTCGAACTCAGAAATCTCCCTGCCTCTGCCTCCCAAGTGCTGGGATTAAAGGCATGCGCCACCACTGCCTAGCTAAATAGATGATTTCTTAATTCTCAATGATAATAGGACTGCTATTAAGTCCTTAAAACTGCATTGAGACCTCTGACAGTCTTCATTGCCATGAGTTAATTGCTTCTGAGATAGCAAGCTGGCATCTACAACTTAGAGCGCATTCCAAGAGGTTGTAAAACAATTAACCAAAGGGCATAAAAAGGAAACTGAGGATAGGTACAAGGACAGAAGATACAATCCTGACTGGGTTTATCTATATAAAACTTCAATGATAACTTAATTATGGTCTTTACTTCTCCATGAACATGTAGAGCTAGTAACAGATGATGAATGTTTAGCCAGATAATTACTCTTCATGGTTATACATGTGAGCACTCTCTGTTTTAAACTTCTTATTCAATTTATGATTTGAATTTATGTTTGAACTTCTAGTAAACTTTTGTAAAAAAAAGAAAGAGAGAGAGATGTTTGGATAAACCATGTGATCTGTTCTCCTAGAAAAGGTACAAAGAACTAAGAACGATTACATTAGTGGTCATAGGGTTGGGAGAAACAGCATTGAAAACACAGCACTGGGAGGGAGCAAGGGCATTGCTACATCAGAGCAGGAAGAGAGCACAAGATTAAAAGGAGAACTCAGAGTACAGTTTCTAATAATTTAGAAACTATAAAGCAACTTAAAAAATTAAGATACCAATATGCAGAATACATAGGGCAAAAGGAAAAAAAGAAGCTGCAGAGAGAGCAGAAGGAGCAGGCAGGCTTCTCTTTACCATGGACAGATCAGGTCTTTTCTTAATAGCAAGGCAGGCTTAGTCTTACTAAAGAGAACAAAGCTTTCTTCATATGGACTTGGTTTTAATTCATTTAGCAATTAAAGGGTAGAAGCTTTTACTTTCCCTATGCAATAAAGACTGAAGTTCATTTTTCATCCAGAATTGAGTTCTTTCTGCACTGACACTTGGTCTTTTGCTCCATATACATATGTAAGTATGTAAGTGTGTTTGTGTAAGGGTGTAGTTATGAGATAAGTATGTAAGCTGGGCCCAACTGGTTTTAATGGAGATGTACGAATATGTAAGCATGAGTTTGTATATGAATTTATGCGAGTTTTTCCATATTGGCTTGCGTAAAAGTTTTCCTTCTGCAAGGGTAACTCTCTTCTCCTGGTTCAATAGAAGTTTGTTGCTCCAAACCTCCCCCTGGCCTAGCCTGACGAGCAAGAGGCATCATGCAATTCCATGCTGGATTACACCTCATAGCCTGCTGAGAAATGCTCGTCTAAGGGCCTAGCTCACATACTTATCTTATAACTACATACTTACACACACATCCATACTGCCTCTTAGCTAACAGCTCTGCTTCTGCCATTACAAGAAAACAGCTTCACAGAGTTGTACATATAGTCTGAATCTCTCACTGTGTACTGCAGTCCTGCTAGCTAAGTTTTTCTAAACCTCTGATTCATTAATACTTTACCAAACTTGACCACAAATACGTAATAATCACTTAATAGGCTCCATGATTTGAGCTGTATAACACTAAGCATAGGTGATCGCTGCTATTCAAACTTCTTCTTATTCCTGGGATCAAGACTCCTTCCTCTCCATAGTCTCACACTCCAGCTACTCAATTTTGCTGTCCATTACTGCTCATCTCCTGATGAGCATCAGTGGGACTCTCTCCTACAGTATATAACTCATGGTAGTATCTATGCGCTCTCTCTGGGAAAGCTCACCATTCTCTTGATTTTTAAGTATTCCTTACATAATTAATGGACCCCAAACTCACTTCTCATCTGCTATCTCTACCCACATTGCTCTCATCTGTCAGCTCTTCCCTTAATTTCCAGCACCTCTATGGCATCTATTCTGAACCTTGAGACCCTTCTAAATTGACACCGATTTCTCTAGACTTTTCTTAGCACATCAATAAATAGGGACCTTCTCATTAAGGTGCATACCATCATAAACTACTTCACTCAAAACCCACCACTAATGACTTCTCTGTTGGCTCAGGGGAAAAAATTCTAAGCTATACGATGGCTCCAAGATCTCTGCAATCATTTCTTTCTCCAAGGATGGTGGACTTTGCATCTGCTGCACTGTCCTTCATACCACACTGTCTCGACCTCCAGGTGGAGAACCTTCCTTTGTGTTCTCTGAGCCTAGAACTCTCTCTTCTGGTAACACAGTATCATATCCCGCATCCTCTGCTAGTTATTTCTCACATGGCACTTCCTCGGTTAATTCCCTGACTCCCAACAGCTCCTACTTGCTATCAGCTTGATGCTCTTAGTACGGTGTATCATAGTTTTCTTGTATTTATAGAACTGGCTTAATTGTTTGATGTTTGTACCTGCTCCCCAACAGAGTAAAAGGATGCAGAAATTTCTTTTCCAGTTCTGCTTACTGCTGTATTTAAACAGCAATGTCTGCTTCATAGAAGTTTTATAATTACTGTAAGAAGCTGAGGTGAACTTTGACTCAGGATACACATGCATTCTTGGTTCATCTAATTTTACAAAACAATTAGGTACGTTAAAGAGTAGCCCTAATTCATAGGAATTTTTCTTTTCCTTATTTATTTATTTGCTTAGGAAGAGGCTGACACAGAGACAAGATTTCTCTGTGTAGCCCTGGCTGTCCTGGAAGTCATTCCATAAACCAAGCCCTAGCTTCAAATGCAGAGATCTGCATGCCTCTGACCTCTCAAAGAGCTGGGACTAAATGTGTGTGCCACCACTACCCAGCTTCATAGGAAAATTTCAACTCTTGTACCTTGCTATTAAGAAGAATTTAACAAATCTACTATTTCATACTTTTAAAATACTTTTCCAGAGGTACTTCCCAATCCCAGGCAAGAAAAAAAAAAAAAGTTTGATTTAGCACCTGCATCGTTATATAAAGAATACATCTCCTGGGACACAAACTTCCTCCCTTTACAAAGGGGATAGACAGGACAGCATTGCCCCATCAGGACCTTTGACTAAGTGAACAATTCAATTTCCATAGCACTTGGTAAAATACCTGCAGCCAAACCTAAGCCAGTCCTTACCATGCACCCCTTTCCTTCCTCCAGGCCTCTCCATATCCACCCAAGGAAGGAGCTACAACGTGCACCAAGCCCACATTTGGATTCAAAGCCACTAACGTCAAATCTGATTAAATATTGCAATGCCCTTGGGAGGGCATCCTTAATGGACTTGTGAAATAATTCAAAAATCTTCTGTGACAAACAGCACAGCATAAAACACAGGGCACAGGACCTGGTTTCACCATTTTAGTGGAATATAAAGTTAGGGAAGCCTTCTACTGTTTTCTCCTGTACTCTCAAACTTCCACTTAATGTCTTATGAAAGTAACACATTTCTTTTATGCCAGTCATGGGGAGGTTTGGCAGGCGGTCTTCCTTGTCTATGCTGGTCAGGAAGCAGAGCCTGGAGCAGTTACCAGGCTGCTGTTCAAGGCAAAACAACACCCCTAAAGTCCCCCCCCCCAAGAATAAATCAAACCAAAAGCCTATTTAAAAAAAACTATCCATCATAGAAACTGTAGGGGGATCAGAGAAATGGCTCATCAGTTAAGAGCATGTGCCACTCCCTGAACAGGAGTTTAGTTCCCAGCACCTTCCTGTGGTACCCCACTGCCATATGTTTAACTGCAAACTCAGGGAATCAATGCTCACTACTGATCTCTACAAATACCTGTGCACACGGGTGGGGTCACACACACACACACACACACACACACACACAATCTTATAGAAACACTACCAGGACCATAACTATATCTAACACAAATATCCATGGGTGCATGTTAAAGGGTTGTGGCTCTCCTGTTTCAAAATGCTTTATGACCTAAACTGTGTCACATAACATTTATTTGGAAAGAAAAATTAAGACATGGTAAAGAAAACAAATGAAAACAAGCAAGTGATAGAAATTCACCAGCAATCTGATGGTGAAAGACACACCACATTATATAGGAAAAAGTAACTTATATGGCCATCATCACAGAAGCCTCAAATTCTAAAGATAAAATATGTACCCCCAAAGCTGACAAAGGTAGATTAATTTCTTGACGAATTCTTTTGATAAAGCCCTAGTGGCATGTCACTCCACAGCTATCCTGGCTCATCAGTAAGACTATAGTAGATGATCAATATATAAATGCAGAGACACAGGAAGCAACAGAAACTCTGACTTGCCTCCTAGCTCCCTGCTTCAAGAGTTCTGACTGACTGCTTTCATGAGATGTATAATAAAATTCTTCCAACTCTGTGCTGCACACCCTAACACTCACTGACAGGTCTGTTCTTTCATCTGATAAAAGCAGTCATGGTCTGAATGTTCTCAGGCAAAAGTATGTGGTTGGAGTCAGAGCTCTTAAATGTGGGGTATAGGAGTGTAATAAAGCAGCTGGTACAGAAATGGAAAAGGAAGGGAATTCTAACTCCAAGACAGAAGACTCACAGATTCATTTATCAGTCTGGAGTCTTAGAAACAAGCTTGTGATTTTTTTAACACAGTATTTACATTTTTGGGTAAGGAATTTAAAACATATCAAAATGAGATCAACTGCAGTTTTATAAATGTGCTCGTGCTTCCACTTGTGTGCTCGCTTCCTCTCTCTCTCTCTCTCTCTCTCTCTCTCTCTCTCTCTCTCCCCTCCCCCCCTTCCTCCAAGTACAATTTATGAAAACAATTTAAAGCAAAAACACAGACATCCAAGGAAGGATTTACAACTTTATCGTGTGAAATCCAGAGCAAGTAGACAGGAATGCACATCTCTGAAGATGCTAAGAAAGTGGATGTTAGAGGAGGATGTGACTGTTACTGAGTCACTAGGCTAGACCTAAAGGCCTATCATAACCACAGGCTATGCCATAAGTGTGATGAAAATTTACCAACTTTAGTGACAAAATAAAAACATAAGGATTGGTGCAAATGGTACAAAGGCAGGAATTTTGAACAAATAAGAATGGTGACTTTAGCTGGCCGGTGGTGGCACACGCCTTTAATCCCAGCACTTGGGAGGCAGAGGCAGGCAGATTTCTGAGTTCCAGGACAGTCTGGTCTACAGAATGAGTTCCAGGACAGCCAGGGCTACACAGAGAAACCCTGTCTTGAAAAAACAAACAAACAAACAATAATGATGACTTTAGGTCATCGGCAGTAAGTTGATGACAGAAACTCATGTTTCATTTGATGTACGAATGAGACTAATGTGAGCCTTTAAAAAGTAGCTTGATATGCTTGATTGTCTTGTAAAATAGGGAGACAAAAGGTGGTTGGTTAGCATGAAGAGTTTTCTCAGGAAAGAACTACAGCCAGTCAAGATACAAGCAAAGAAGGCCACAAGAGTCAAACATGAAGCTCTTTTATGTGGACTAAAGCATTACTTTTTCTAATACATGGTGAAACCCTAGACCCCTATACTATGAAGAAGTCTTTAATCTACTGAATATATCCTTTGGTCAAAGTCTTCAGGAAAAGCAAGAGTATGAAAACTAGAAGACTTAAGTATTTCTTATCTAACTTGTAGCCATTATATGTTTAGGTCAAGTATACAACATGTAAGACTGAAGGGGTTCCAAAGTCAAAAGTATCAAACACTAGAAAACAGGCGTGCAGAACTACTATGGTATCTTAAGAAATGCACATGATAAGGTTCTAAAGTGAGCAGCCAATTTATTGAGTAATAGTAAGTGTGAACTTGTCTAACTGAAGAGAGGCTTATGGATTGTTCTCAATCAATTTGGAAGATAGAATACCGTATTTACTTACAAATGGAATTTGGAGTCAGTATTAGGGGTTCAGCCAGGAAACATGTCATTTATTGTCTTGGGAACTTCAGCCTTCTCATGTACGGAACATAAGCACATTAACCACGAAAAGTATCCATGTCAGAAACAGATCAGGTTACCGAAACAATATCATGCACGCACAATGGAGTTAAAGCCTAGCACCCATACATGCTACATAGACATCAGCTGGCACTCCTACAACAGTTGTCTATTTTCAGGCTGTGAATATTATTTTGTAAATAAGAACATAATAGGCACTGAGGTCAGAGAGAGAGGTACCAATATGAAATGGGGACATTTAAATCATCTTTTTCTCCTAGGAGAGAGTGGAAATAGAGCCCTCCTGGAATCTGTCTTAGAATCATATCTAGAACCCAACCGTGTTTATGTTCTGTACCCAAGGTTGACATATGCCAGGCACTGCCTGAAAATCCCCACTGATAAGTCACTTCAGCATACCATGAAAGACTCCAGTCATGATTAAGATTTAACACTGGTCTGCTACATCTTGGCAACGAGTAGATAAATGTATACTGTGGCATAGACATTTGAACAATTTCATAACCATGCCTAACTAGAACGAACTGCTTAAAACTCTTCAGTTTTTATATATAAACTCATTTCCTTCAGTCACATTATGACAGGACTGAGATTAAATTACTATTGAGTCTGAAGGGTTCACAAAATGAAAAGAAAGCCAAGTTTCTAACTCCCTAGGAGAGCATGCCGTGGCTAATCATTAGCTACTCGCTTCTTTGCTCTAGTTAAAACCACTGATAAGGCTGGGCGCTATTAGTAAGTCTTGCGTCTGAAACAGGGAACACACTCCCACAAACTTTATGACCTGTGAAAAGGGAAATATTACAAGAAAAAAAATAGAACATGGTGGTGAAAGAACACAATAATGTCAGATGGGAGCCCATAACAGACAGATGGACTACATGCACTCCCAGATTAGTACTCACTTACTTAAAATGACATGAAATCTAACAGAAGAAGGCAGAATTAAGCAGTGTGCCACAGCAGTACTGAGGACTGCTGCTGGAGATGTTAGTAGCTTACATATTAATCACAGGTGCACCATGACTTGGACAGTAAAACCAGTAAATCCTACATGAACCAGAAATGGAGTGGGAAAATGTCCTAAAGAACACAAACAGTATAGGCCAACTGCAATAATGTTGCAAAATGTTCCAGTAAGAGATCTTGGATTGCTTTTAATAATACTCTCAAGTTTGGAGAGTAGTGGGTTTGGGGCAACTTAACCACTTGAAATGATCTTTAATCTTAAAATTCATTTTCTTCTTCAAGGAAATATTAACATTATGCTCAGTTAACCTTTTCAACAGCATAAAATCTATTAAATACCTTATGATAGACAATAGGCTTATGCAAATATACTATAAATATACCTCAACTGACAGTTGAGTTTTAACTCTTGATGGAAGATCCCTAAATTAATTTTACAAGTTAGACACACAAGTTGGTTTTAAATGTCATTATTTTGAAGATAATTATTTCATAATTAGTGGAATATAGAAATATGAGATATTGAATTTGTAAAGTAGGTATGCTCTGTAAACAAGTTTTTTTTTCTGTAACAAAATCGATATAACTGCATGTGGAATAAAAGTAATGCTTAAAATGAGAAGGAATTTTTAAAAAGAAAAAAAACAATTGTTGTATATCCTAAAAAACACTGGTTATTCTTTTGAGGTTTTGCTGTTTTTTATTTTCTCAAGTGTAATTTTTACAGCTATATAAACACATGCAAAGTGAACTGGCCTTATACTGTATGGAAACATACATGCCACTTGTTTGTTTGTCATTGAAGTTTTTTAGAAATAAATTATTTCTAGGTAAAATATGGCAAAGCTTTTTCCAAAGACCTGAATCCCTGCTCTATAATAGCCTATTCTCTGGAGGGGGGACAACCTCTATTTTCTTATTATCTATTTAAGCCCATATTAAGAGTCCTCCTTGATAGCATAGAAAGTCTTACCTTGTCAGGATCAACTCAGATTATCATATCCAAGTGAAGGAGTGGGGAAACCGTCGTGACCTATCAATATAGCTGTATTTATATAGCTGTAAAAATTACACTTGAGAAAATAAAAACCAGTAAAACCTCAAAAGAATGACCAGTGTTTTTTAGGATATACAACAATTGTTTTTTGTTTTGTTTTTTTTCTTTTTAAAAATTCCTACCAGAAGCTGTGCTAAGCAGGAGGAGACAGGGGACATCAGGTACAGAGCCTGCAACTCTTCAACTTACACTATGTGAGCAGTCATCTCCTCTGCCAATTTTAACACCACTCCTATCATTCTTCTGAAATAAGTACTACGGTAGAAGCCACTAAGAGCTAGATCATCCAGCAGGGGTTCCATGTGGCATCAACACCTTTAGCCTGTGACTTTTTATTCCTAATTAAAAGTAAGGCCCTCCAGGGAAAAAAAAAAAAAAGTAGCTGTGCTGGTCAGGAGATTTGTATCAAACATGTATCTCATACAAAATCCATGATTAGTTAACATTTCTTTGTAGCAATACAAGGTGCTTGTGTGGATTCCTGTGTTACACAGTCAGTGCAGAGAGAAAGATGGCAGGTGCTGTCTTCGATGTTACTATCATACTTTGGGTCTCAGGAATCGTTCAATAGGAGTAGCCATCCTGACCTGGCTACCATCATGCAAAGGTCTACTCCACAGAACATTGTTAACAAGTAGAAGAAGCCAGACTTCCACAGTTTTGCAATATAAGAACTAGAAGATTCTGGGAAATTTAGTTAGAAAGTTTTATTCCTCAGAGGAAAAGAACACAGCAATGGAGAAGCGGAGTATGGGAAGCTGATGGAAAGAATACACCAGACCATGAAAACACCACAGGATACATCTAGAAGAGCCTGAGATGACACAAGACAAACAGAGGTTTAGCAGCTTCCATTTACAGCCACGCCGGCCCTTTTGTGTGCAAAGAAAAAATAGACAAATTTTTAAAGCCTATGCCATGCCCTTGACAGACCTGTACATTCTTCTTCTCGAACAAGTCAGGGTTTACATCAGTCCCACCCACCCCTCAGTCACTGAAATATATTTATATAAACAAGGCTTATTAGTGCCAATCTTGGCTTGAACATTTTAAGCCCAAAGATGAGAACTGAGCTTAGCAGTACATCTTCTATGAACAAGAAGAAAGTAGAGCCTAGGATCCAAAGTAAACAAGAAGAGCCGGTGACGGCCATGGTTCTCTGTAATCCTAACAAACTGGACTGACACGTTTCTAGGCACAGGTGAGAAGAACACCTTACTGATGAGCTGAGCTTAGAATCCA
>JADRCD010220143.1:0-31309 GCA_019843815.1 Montemys delectorum
TGTGTGTGTGTGTGTGTGTGTGTGTGTGTGTGTGTGTGTGTTGGGACTGCACTGCTGGCATCCAGCGACCTGCCCATTCAAATGCTGGTTCTGCCACTTGTTTGCCATGGGACCAAGTGTGATCTACCTAATCTAAGATTCACTTTCCTCATTTGTAAAACAGAGATAATGTCTGGAGGACCTCCCTGATGGCATCAGTGAGATTGAGATAACCACTGGTAGGCTTAGCACTTTCACCCCGCAAGATCATGCATTTCCCTTGAGCTGACAACCTTTTATTTTCTTCTCCAGTGCACACACTCTCACTCTTAGTCTAAGGAGTTCTAGCTGCATCGCCTCTCAGCTTTGCCGGCTAGCACAGACAGCATCCCACAGAGCCTACGGTGGTTTCCCTTTCTGTGGGAAGTTGATGGTGGCTGGCCTTTCCTTGAACTACACTTAGAAGAACAATGAGAAAAGGAGGCAGACTGTTAGTTAGAAAGATTGACTGGGTCAGAGCTTTCTGCAGGTGGGGCTCCTTTGTTCTTTGAACTGGCTTCTGCCTTTCCCTTCACACTGGATGCTGCCAGCAAGAGGCCAGTGCGTAAGAATGGCTGCCTCTGTTCCTAGGCCCCATGTCCTTGGATTCTGTACTTTACACTCTGAAGATGTGTATGTTCTTGCCCAGGTTAGCCATCTGTGCCGATGTTGTTAGGCATTTGTTGACCAGTGTTCTGTCAGCAGCTCCTTCTCTCACTTTTGAATACATGCTGTTGCTGCTGTTGCTGCTGTTGTTGTTCAGGGAGAACACTGTTTTGACACAGGGTCTCTGTAGCCCTGGCTGTCTGGGAAATAGTGCTGGAGACCAGGCTGGCCTCGAATTCAGAAATCCACCTGCCTCTGCCTCTTGAGTGCTGGGCTAAAGGCGTGTGCCACCACCCCTGACTTTGATGATTTTAAAAGCTCAGTTCATCTAGATGGAGAGCCAGTGATAGACTGAACACAAAATCCCTTTAAGCCTAGGCCTGACTGTGGCCAGTGCCCAGAGGCAAATTCCATATCAAAATAACAAAGATCAGAGTCTTGTACATATTTAAGAGGTACTCTAAAAAGATCCCCACATACCCTGCAGGCTCAGGCACTTGACATGGTATTGGAAAGATAGAAGTGTGTTTTGGAAAATAGACAGTAAGGCACATGAAGCCTTAATGTTCGCTGCCAGGAAAAGTAAGGAAATGAAAAGAGATGTGTGTTATTCTCCAACAACTGAACACTTCCAGGTGTAGGAAAGAGAGTTTAAAGAAATTGCCCAGTGAGTGCATAGGAATCAGTGGGATGTCCAAGAGTTTTCATTTTAAAGGTCTTGTAAAAATAAGCTAACATTCAGAGTGTAATACAGATGCCATTATCAAAGTGCTAAGAATAATGCTAGTATTCTTATTAGAATTGTTCTTATTATTATTAGAAGAAAAGAAACTTCTTTCTGGCACATTTTCTGAGTCAGTGAATTTGTTTTGTTTACTTTGTGATGGCGGAGTTTTAGAGCGCTAACCATCATCACAGAATGGTTAGTAGTTATGAATCACTCAAGCTCTTGAGCCAGGAGTTAAATTAAAATGTCCTTGACAGAATTATAGGCATTATCAACATTGGCAAGAATCTAATGCATCTTCATACTAGACCTACTCACACTTACTAAGTAAACCCAGATGTAAAGAAAGAGCCTGTGTGTGTGCGCGTGTGCGTGTGTGTGTGTGTGTGTGTGTGTGTGTGTGTGTGTGTGAACAAAGAGAATTGTGTGCTCGTTTTGTTCTGAGAGGCTGTGGAGTCCTACATAAGGAAGTGACAACGCTCTTTTCTGTAGTGTATAGTATGTTTGTTCTTTTGTCATTCGCCTTAGAATATGCCCAACTGTATGTGTATCTTTTTGTTATGGGTGTTTTGTGACAGTGTGTCACTCTGTCTGTATCCTAGCTAGCCAGTAATTCAGATGTCACCCAGCCTAGCCTCAGACTCCAGCACACCTTCCTCTTGCACGCTAGAGTTACAGGTGTGAGCCACCACACTGGTCCCTAAATCTGGTTTATTGATGTAGAGTAGGAAGTGTGTCCCCTGGGCTCACAGTTATCTTTTCCCACAGGCAAACTCAGGCTGCCACACTGAACTCAGTCAGGAGGGGCTCATCTTCCAGGATGTCTCTGGTAAGAGAAGGAACATGCTCACCTCTTCTCTCTTAGTGATATCACTCTCTTATTTAAAATATAATTTTGAGCAGTATGTTAAGTTTGAACCACAAATGTGTGCTGATATTTGATTTTTTTACCCAAAGAATTAGTGACTTATCTAAGTTCAACTTAAGATTTATTATACATGTTTAAATATTAGATACAACCAAATATTATGAATTTTAACTGGTTAGCCAGAAATCCTAAGTAGGTATTTTGTTTACTTGATGACTTTGTCTTATAGGGTTGAATGTAGAACATAGAAAGTTTTTCTATTCATGAGTTTAGACAAGAAGGTTTGTACCCATTCCTTCTTGTTCATAACTTTTGGATGCAGACTTTCTTGTGCTGTCTAGTATCTTTGGTGTCAATGCATAGAGCTTGTTTTTGCCACATGGGAGACATTGGAAATGAGTTCCTTCATCTTCATGGTTAGTCTCCATTTGTAATACATTTAACTCCTCTAGAAGTCGTTTTTAGTGACAAGAAAGAGTCCAGCAAAGAATGACTTTACCTTTTTCACATGGGCAATGTGTTTTAACTCTATGTCCAACTTTCCATTTCTTAGCCTAAACCCCAGCCCTATGCGATGCCTCCCCCACCCCAGCTGCATTATAATGGACATTATACAGAGCCATTTGCTTCTTCCCAAGGTAAAGTACACTGAGTCTGCAAAGCTGTGCATAGTTATTACAATGAATAACTCTGTGAAGACCTAGAGATCTTGAAGTCTGGATGGTTTCTTATTGCAGTTGTACCCCAAATTGTTGTGCCAACTACAGCCATCCTGGAGCCACAGAAGTCATTGCATTCAAGTTCTTTCTTGAATGTGTTTCTCAGACGGCCCTAGAAGTATTTAGTGGCAGCTCCCCAAGTTGGCTCCTAAGTCCCATGACTCTATTAGTCTAGAAGTATCTAGTGGCAGCTCCCTAAGCTGGTTCCTGAGTCCCATGACTCTATTAGTCTAGAAGTATCTAGTGGCAGCTCCCTAAGCCGGTTCCTGAGTCCCATGACTCTATTAGTCTTAGTTAGGCCAGGCTTCCCTTAAGTTCACAATTCTCCAGTCTTCATCTCCCAGGTGATGGGATTACAGGCATGTGCCACCACATCACAACCAAAAATCCTTGGTCACAAAAGATATTTAGACTTGTTTTTGTTTTCTCCCTCGCTGACACGCCCTAGTGTAGTGCTTTGAGTACTTGTCACTGCTACAGCAGCTGTGTGCTCAGCAATGCCACCACGCCGAATCCCGATCATCTGTGTGACATTTGTTTGTAAGCTGTATCTAACTGTACTGAAGACCAGAGAGGTGGATGCAGACAGCAGTCCAGTGTAAAGAAGCTTGGGATCTAATTGTACAAACAAGGCTCATGATGTGATCACAGTTATCTTGCTAAGAGAGCATGCATTAGCTTGCCTACTTGTCATGTTGTGGGCACTTGAAGAGCTTTCTGGGTGTAGCAGGACAGCTGGATCTCATCCGTTCCGGGCAGGTCCATGACTCGGTCTGCCGCTCTGGCTGGCAAGTGCTGTGGCACAGAAGGAGAAGGGGCTATCTAGAAGTGGGGTCCACTGCCCATCATGTGGAGGCTGGGATCTGAAGGGACACAAAGAACTGGTGTTCACTGCACTTGTTGTGGCCTTCTCTGCCAGTTGAGGATGTCCCCACATGGAGGAAGGCAATAGGGGAGCAGAGCCTCGGTGTGGCTTTCAGTGTTGCCTGGGGCTGTCCTCTCCTCTTTGCACAAGCCCGTCTATACTTGCAGGGTAGCCTCTCCAACCATGGGGACAAGTTTTCTGCGTCCTGTCTCCACGATGCTCACTCTCCTACCTCAGTCTATGATAGTCCTGCCACTTTTTTCTCAACTTTCTCTTCAAACTATGGTTTGGATTACTTTATCTTCCAGGTTTTTTTAAAAAGATTTATTTATTTTTATTTTATGTATATGAGTACACTGTAGCTATACAGATGGTTGTGAGCCTTCATGTGGTTGTTGGGAATTGAATTTTTTTTTAGGATCTCTGCTTGCTCTGGTCAACCCCGCTCACTCCGGTCAACTTTGCTCACTTACCCTCCGCTCGCTCCAGCCCAAAGATTTATTTATTATTATAATTAAGTACACTGTAGCTGTCTTCAGGCCGTCAGATCTCATTACAGGCATGGTTGCTGGGATTTGAACTCAGGACCTTCGGAAGAGCAGTCATTGCCTTTACCCACTGAGCCATCTCGCAGCCCTATCTTCCAGTTTTTACTACACTGTGTCTGAGTGATGTCTCTCTGCTCTAGCCCATTGGTTCCTTCTTATTCCTTCTCAGGGGTTCCATAGATCATCTTCCTGTCCTGTGATATCACAAGGCCTGTTTGTGCCGTTTTCTTTCCTGTTGGGGGCTTCCCCAGCAGCTCCTTCACATAGAGTTTCTATAATGGTGACCAGTTTCTCCTTCCCACCCTGTTGCCACTCCTGTGTTCTACCCAGTCCCCGTTTGCCATGGACAGATGTGGGAACCCTGCATGGAGACTTTCTAGCTAATAATAAACAGGCATTTTAGAATTAGAATCAACTCTCAGGGCTTGCTGGGACTTGAGTATTAAATTTGAACTCATTGCTTACCCTCTAAGCCTGTTTTTACAGTCCTTTATTGTGATGAAGTAAGTCACTCGCTCTCTTGGTTATGTGGATTCCAAGCTGCATGTAACTTCACCCAATCAGCTAGCTAGCCATAACCAGTAACCTCACACATGGTGTTTTCCATATGCCTTTCTCCATGCCCCCCCCCCCCCCCGCTCCTCCTCCAACAAGGTCTTTATCCTTTCAGACCTCCCACTAGCAGGTCTGGTCCATGAGCTGTATCTTCTGTCTTCACACTCTTTAACTCACCCTACACAAAGCTCCCAGCTGACCCCCGTGGTGTGCCCCGCCAACCCTCGCCTGTGTCTACACTCCCTTAGCCTGCCCTCCGCATCCAGGTTCCCACTGTTTGCTACTCTCTAGCTCGTTCTATTTGAGTGGACCCTGGCTTTGCCCCTCAGCTCTGCCACCCACACCCCCTTACCCCAGCCACCCCGCAGTCCATATGCCGCTACTATGCAGTCAGAATGGGTACATTCTGCTGAGCTGAACTCTCACTGGGTTTACTTCTTGAGCAGAGTCCTTTTCTGCTGTGTCCTGCCGGGTGGGGCTCTGTTCCATGGTAGTCTGATGGGGGCTCAGCCTGAAGGAGCTTTTTCCATTGTGGGGGACCAACTCCGTTGGCCAGGGAGATGGGAGGAGGAAGTCCTCTGAAACTGGCTCTTAACTCTGCTTACTTTCTCCTTCCTGCCTGTCACTAGTCTCACATATGTGCTCGACACCGAGGGATAAAGAGGCACAGTCCTGTGTGCTCTTAGAGAGCTTGGAGGCAGGGACACTGGTGTGGGTATCACACTGGTCTAGACAACCTGGGTGAGGGATATGTGACAAGAAAGGCATCTAGAGATTTAGCAATGGCCGAGAGCTCTGCAGACAGACAAGCACAGGATGGGGAAGCAGGGTGCGGCAAGGGGAGCAGAGAGGCTCTGAGAGCTGTGTGCACCCAAACAAAACGTGCCCAGTGTGTAATCATGCAACATCCTGCCATGGAATGTCTGCAGTGCACAGACAGTATCTCTACAGGATTTAACGGCTGACTTTATTTTGACACATTGGAAGTAGTGCTCATAAAGTAATTCAGGTGAGCAGTAGGCTGAGTGGAAGAAAGGCAGCCTCTTCTAGCCCAGACAGACACACCAGTGCTGGAGAATTAGTAGCCCTGGATCCATGTCGTGTTCGACTGGAGGCTTGGTGGGGGCAACTATAGTTATCTTAGCCTTATTCTTCTTGGCTTCTGGGCCTTTGGCCGTGACCTTTGGTTACAGCGACCTGTGACCCTCCTGTTGGCAGGAAAGCTTCAGACTTGCTGTACTGGTGCCCTTTATAGTGGAATTCTTTTCATTAAGGAAGACTATGCAAACAACCTAAAATTCCAGTTAAGGCACTATTTTACAGGGAGTTGGTATTTCCCCTGGCTCAGCATCTCAGGATTGTACCTTGCCCACACTGGCCCGTGCTGCCAACAGTATCTCTTCCCTGAGTTCCACAGTGCTCCAGAAGGCCTGTATCAGGGTTGGACTCAGATTTGGCTAGATCCTAAGCATCTCATTTTAAGCAGACAGACCTACCCCATCCTGTAGGTGAGGAAGCTGAACCTCCCGGGCCAACAGTGGGGCTGAAGATGTGTCACTTTAGCAAGAAAACTTACAAGCTCTTTCAGGGCCTATCTCAGTATTTGGCTGGAATGATGGGTTCAACTTAATACATTTTCAAAATCTTTTAAACCCCTTTTCCTCCTCAGATAACATCTTTGTGCCCAACAAGAATGGATTCTACTGTCACTCTCAGACAAGCTTGGACAGAACCCAAATTGACCTCAGTGGCCGCATCCGCAATGGCAGTGTCTACAGTGCACACAGTACGAACTCCTTAAGCACACCTCAGCCCTACCTGCAGCCCTCCCCGATGTCCTCCAACCCCAGTATCACTGGCAGTGATGTCATGAGACCTGACTACATCCCGTCCCACCGGCACAGTGCACTGATTCCCCCGTCTTACCGCCCGACCCCTGACTATGAGACCGTGATGAAGCAGCTCAACAGAGGCATGGTGCATGCAGACAGGCACAGCCACTCACTGAGGAACCTCAACATTGGCAGTTCCTATGCATACAGCAGGCCTGATGCCTTGGTCTACAGCCAGCCTGAGATTCGGGAGCACCCACACCTCACCTCTCCCCAGTCAGCCAACTACCCCTTTAACCTGAACTACAGTTTCCACAGCCAGTCTCCGTATCCCTACCCTGCTGAGAGGCGGCCTGTGGTGGGCGCAGTGAGTGTGCCTGAGCTGACAAATGTGCAGCTGCAGGCCCAGGACTACCCGGCTCCAAACATTATGAGAACCCAGGTGTACCGGCCACCCCCGCCGTATCCTTACCCAAGACCTGCCAACAGCACCCCAGACCTGTCCCGCCACCTCTACATCAGCAGCAGCAATCCGGATCTCATCACCAGGCGTGTCCATCACTCGGTGCAGACCTTCCAGGAGGACAGCTTGCCCGTGGCTCACTCTCTGCAGGAGGTCAGTGAGCCCCTCACAGCAGCGCGGCATGCCCACCTACAGAAGAGGAACAGTATTGAAATCGCAGGGCTCACACATGGTTTCGAAGGCCTGAGGCTCAAGGAGAGGACGATGTCGGCCTCAGCAGCAGACGTGGCGCCAAGGACCTTCTCAGCAGGCTCCCAGTCGAGCGTCTTCTCTGACAAAGTGAAGCAGGAAGGGACTGAAGAGCAGGAGACTGGCAGATACAGCCACAAGAAGTCCCTTTCTGATGCCACCATGCTGATTCACAGCAGTGAGGAGGACGAGGACTTGGAAGAGGACAGCAGCAGAGAGCACGCCATCTCAGCTGGGTCTGAGCCCCGCCTCGCGGCTGCTTTCTCTCAGGAACAACAGCTAAACTACCCCTGCGCGTCAGTGACTCCGGTCACTGGCCCTCTGCATATTTTTGAGCCCAAGCCCCATGTTACAGAGCCTGAGAAGAGGGCGAAGGACATCAGCCCCGTCCACCTGGTTATGGAGACCCATCGGCCCCGAAGAGATGGACTGCTGACCCCCTCCATGTCCGAGTCAGACCTCACGACGTCAGGGAGGTACCGAGCTAGGAGGGACTCGCTCAAGAAAAGGCCAGTGTCGGACCTCCTCTCTGGGAAGAAGAACATTGTGGAAGGACTTCCACCACTAGGGGTAAGCCCTCGGAGCACAGGAGCCTCAGACATGGAGTACGGGCCCTTAATCTGGGTCAACTTCTAGTCTGTCATCTTCCCTCAGTGGTTCTCAGGTTTTTCCTTTTCTCTTAACCTCTGCCCCACCTCTGAGTTTTGCCTGAGCCGTCTTAGTAGTGTGTTGAGGGAGAAGGGAACGTTTCAATACTTCAGCTAAGATTGCTTTGCTAACCACCCATTAAAATACCATGGGGTGACAAAGCACCCCGGAACTACATCTATTCAGATTCTTCAAGCTATGTCTCCAGAGAGGCATTTGAGACTATGTCCTTATGAACCCGTATGTAGTTGTCAAGGTTCGAGACTGGATCCAGCTAGACTATCTCGGCAGTGACCACTGTGGGCTGACACTGGACCCAGGAAGTAAGTCTCTTTAAAGGGATGAGTAAGTGAACTGGGGGTTCAGAGGAAGGCCTTTGCAGGACGCAGAGGATCTCCTCCTACTCAATATGACAAGCACAGGGAAGCACTTCCTACGCATTTCAAACAAAACGCAAGAGACTAGTGCTGTTTTCTGTAGCTGCCTTTCAGAACATTTACCACGTGCCCAGTGTATAAGGAGCCCATTGTTAGAGCCTATTTTGCAGATAAAGACGCTGACTCGGAAATATTAAGTAGCGTTTCCAAGGTTATACAACTAGTGAGTGACTGACCTGGAATCTTATTTTATTTCTATAATCACCACCTTCCACAGTATTCTGTGTCTGGGTGTCTTATATGTAGAATTTTAGTGAGTAGTAATTTCCTTCTGAAACCTGGCTACTCCGCACTGAATCTTTGTTGAGGTCTCAGCCTTTGACTAAGCTTTTGTGGATCTGTTTGTAAGTGCGTCCGCTCATAGTCACCAGGTTGCATTGCTCAGGCATGTGGCTCTGTATGGCCTTCACCTCCTTGGACCATGCCCTGTACTGGGACCAAGTCAAAGTGATGTGTGCATTCATTTGACCCCTGTATCCTGGCAGCCAAGGTTCTCTTCCTCCATCTCCCATTGGGATGGAGCCAAAGACTGAGGAGCCATCACAGGTGTACCTCTGGACTAGTGTACGAGGGCCTCAGAGAGAGCTAGGCCTCCTGGTAGGCTGGACTCACGGCATCATACTGCTTCCGAAAGATCAGTACATACAAGCAAAGCTTAGGAAAGGGCACAGATTTAAGGGCATCTTAATTAGCTAAAGGGTACATTTGAAGTTTAGGTTTATTTTTTTCCTGAGTATACAGAGGCCAGTGCTCAGGAGGATCATGGTGGAGAGTCCAGGCTGAGCAGTATTAGGGCAGAGACAGTCTGGTGGGTCCCACAGTCACTCCCTGAGTCCCCAAGCCGGGGGCCTTCCATGATACTGCAGTGAGAACTGCCCACTGTTTCTATGCAGAGCACAAGTACCCCCAGTGACACCCTCATCGAGCATAGTCCCTGGGATTTTCTAACTTTCCAAGGGTTGGCAAGACCAGCCCCCTACAGCCCCCATGAGCTCTTTAGGGTAACACAGCTTGCCATTATCCGCTGTAACTGTTCAACAAATTTGATGAGACTCAGGGTGAGAGAAGTCTAGTATGTTTTGAATGGAGTCTGGCAGGCTCAGCTTACACTGCGGGCTTTGACAAGTTGCTTCTCTTAAAATACAAATGTTCTCTCTCATTATTTTTAAGACTTTTTAGTAAAGTTGTTTAGTTGGACCGTCTTTTGGCCCCTTCTTCTTTGCACAGGGATTTTTACTTATTGGAGGATGTGCATGGAGGCTGTGGTCAAGAGGAAACATCTAGGCCCTTACAGTGAACAGCCTGACTCTGAGTATAGGCCTCCTGTGTATTATAGTTCATCAGCGGACAGGACTCTTCATGGTCATTACCTTCGCTGGGCTCTTCCACCTCCAGAGCCCCAACACTGATCCTTATCAAAGAGGCAGCTAGTGACCTTGGGCAAACTATTTAACCTCTCGTTTGTAAAGGAGGTGACCTCCGAGAGTTCTGGGGACTAAAATAAACCTTCAAAACATGGAAAGAGCTCACTCAGTCCGTACTAACTCATGACTGATGCTGCGTCACAAGTTTAGTTCCCTAACTTCCCAAGAGTTGAAGAGGTCATCCCTTGCTGAAGACTTTGCCACCTTTATGGTGACATTACATGATCATGTCACTGTGCAACCCACAAGAACACTAAAGCAAGGCAGAGTGAAGCAGTAAGTAGCAGACAAGGAGGGGACATTTTAGAATTCCCCACCCATGAGCTCCACCCCTAGGCACTAGATGGTTATCTCGAGGCAGACAGGTTTGGGTGCTCAAGCATCTGCGTACAGATTGGCTCTTTGATGCATCCTTGATGCAATGTGGTTCTTCACCTAAGAAGCCCGGCAGACTTGGCATTGAAAGTCACAGACCTGGGAGGATCCCAGCTGGTCTTGAACCACCCTCATCTGGATTGATGATGTGGGCTATTTAAATTTTAGGCTGAGAAACACTAGAGCCAGCTAATACTGGCCAGGAGGATCTGTGAGGTTTGGGGAATCTTGTGAGCCCTTGGGCAGTTGGGAAGTGGCTCTGATGCATGTCAGGGAAGATAGAACCCTTCCTTTTGGCAGTCGGTTGTTAAACAGTACAGCACGCCACTCTTTTCTGCTGACTATGTTGTGCTCTCCCTTTCTACTTTTCTATTTAGGTAAAGGTGACTTCCCTAAATGATGTTAGTTAATTTCATGCTGGGTTTTTTTTTTTTTTTTTTTTGGTTTTTCGAGTCCCGGGTGTCCTGGAACTCACTCTGTAGACCAGGCTGGCCTCGAACTCAGAAATCCACCTGCCTCTGCCTCCCAAGTGCTGGGATCAAAGGTGTGCGCCACCACCGCCCGGCTCATGCTGGGTTTTAAGCCAGGATTTTGTCCATTCTAAGTCTGAACTGCATTATGTAGGAAGCTCATAGTGCTGGAGAGAGGCTCATTGGTAAGACTGCTTGCTTTGCAATCAAGGAGAGACCTGGGTTCAAATCCCTAGCACCCATGAGATAGTCAAGGTTGTGGGTGCCTGTAGCATCAACATTGTGTGTGGAGATGGGTAGTTCCCAGGAGATTTCTGGGTAGTCAGACTGGACCCACTGAGAAAGACCTTGTCTCAAGGAGTAAGGCAGAGAACATCCGAGGAGACACTGGATCCCATGTTCTAGCCTCTGCTTATATACACAGCAGCAGCACACACATATTCTCCAGTTACAGTAACTGTACAGCATTTTCTTCCTCACCGAAATGTCTTTTTTCTCTCTGTGCTTTTGATCCTGGGTGTCAAGGCAACTTTAGGCTAATAGAGCTAAAGTAAGATAGTTTCCTTACAAGAACCAAGAAAGCCATTTCTTTGAATATTGGGATTCTTTGTAACTCTATACAATGTCTAGAGACTAGTTCTCAGGTTTGCCTGCCACAGAGGGGAAAGTCACAAGGGAAACACCTGCTTTCGTAGGACAGCCTTCCACTGATGTGTCCTTTCCACTCTGGCTCTCTGATAGAGATCTCAGCTGTGTTTCTATTTCATGGTTTAGAAATGTGGTCGCTTTGAGAGGTCCGGGTCATACAAGACTGTAGAATGGAAGATTAGAAAGCAATTTACATTTCTTTCTTCTGTTTATTTTTTTTTCCAGAAAGATTTAAATTTTTGTTTTTTTAAAGATAGTAAAGGCTGCTGGGTGGTGGTGGTGGTGGTGGTGGTGGTGGTAGTGGTGGTGGTGCACACACCTTTAATCCCTCCACTCAGGAGGCTAAGGCAGACAGATCACTCGGTTTGAGATCAGCCTGGTGACTTCCGGGACAGGCAGGGTTACACAGAGAAAACCTGACTCAAAAAAGGAAAAAAAAAAAAAAAATCAATAAAGGCTGCCAGGCATGGTGGTCTATGCATTTTATCCCAGCACTCGGGAGGCAGAGACCAGTGAATCTGGGACCAGGCTGGTATGCATAGAGAGTTCCAGGCCAGCCAAGGCTACACAGTGAGAACCGCATCAAAAGAAGAAAAAGGCTTTCACAACCTGTGATACCTGCTCCGTTTGGGGCGGACTTCAGCTGAGTTTTGGTGCCATGTTGTGAGGTTGGGTAGCTCTGTAAGAGTGCTGCCTGCCCGGATTTCTGAGTTTGAGGCCAGCCTGGTCTACAGAGTGAGATCCAGGACAGCCAGGGTTACACAGAGAAACCCTGTCTCGGAAAAACCAGAAAAAAAAAAAAAAAAAAAAAAAAGAATGCTGCCTGCCTAGAGCCTCACCTGTCATTGCAACAGAGTCTTGTAACCAATTGGAGTCAAAGCCTTCTATCTGGAGGCCTTATCAGAGCCCTGGCCTTGAAAGGAATGTCTTCTCCCAAAGCTGCTTAGGCAACTGCGCTAGGAGTGGAACCTCTCCTCTGGTAGATTGAGCCCTGCGAGCTCGGCCTTGGTTTCCTCGGCAGCCCACTGACTTTTTTTTTTTTTTTTTTTTTTGAAAGGTGTCTGGGAACGTTTTTCTATGTGTGTGTAAATATTTTCTTACAGGGAATGAAAAAGACTCGAGCAGATGCAAAAAAAATTGGTCCCCTCAAGCTGGCAGCCCTCAATGGACTCTCCCTGTCCCGGCTGCCCCTGCCTGATGAAGGAAAAGAAGTGTCTACCAGAGCGACAAACGACGAGAGGGTGAGTGTGTGTGGAGGGCAGCCGGCTGCAACTCCACAGGGCCCTCGTGCAATTTTGGCAAATGTTCTTCCTAAGACAGTGTCAGAGTTACACATGAATGTTAGGGAGTGTCATTATCTGGGTCACTGCGGGAGTGAGCGCGTGGCTCCTATGCCTTAAGTAATTCTAGGCTCCGATGTCAAGATTTTTGCTCTGAAGGTTCTTGATTGTTTTATTTCCTCAAAGTAAGAACATGTGTATAAGGGTACATAGGAAGGAAAGACATTTTATTGAAAATTCATTTTGTTTTTAAATTAAAACTAAATATACTGAATTTAAAATATTTTTTGTGAGGTTTCGTTTTAAATTAAGAGAGGTGTTCTTTTCCCATGACTGCATCCAAAGGTAGTTCTCAAGCCTTGCTGCTGTTCTCAGTATCTTACAAACATTTGTTCTAAGTCAGAGCACATGCTCACAGATTCGGGGAGGGTTCTCCTATCTAGTGTAGGAGAATTCAGTTTCTTACAGATTATAAAACTAACCACAGGTTGGGACCTCAAGCTAGCAGACCGCCTTAGGCCAGCGTTCAGCTTCAGGCTGAGTTCTGCCTTCTACATCTTGCCAACAACATGGTGTCTTTTGTTCTAATTTTTGTGACTTGTAAAAATTTTGGTTTGGTTTCATGTATAATTTTCATATTAAAAGTGCTAGGCCTTGAAGCGGAAATCAAGATTTTAAAAGAACAGGCGGCTGTGGTGTGTGACCCTGCACCCTCTTTTATAGTGTAAGGTTCTGGAGCAGCGGTTAGAGCAAGGCATGGTCTTCACCGAATACGAGAGGATCCTTAAAAAGCGGTTGGTTGATGGCCAGTGCTCAACAGCCCGGCTCCCTGAAAATGCAGAGAGAAATCGATTCCAAGATGTGCTCCCCTATGATGACGCGAGAGTCGAGTTGGTGCCAACCAAGGAGAACAACACTGGCTACATCAACGCATCACACATTAAGGTGAGAGGAACATCCCAGATAATCGGCGGCGCTGCGGTCAGGGGCTAACTTGTACAAATGGTGAGATTTACTCTGGGTGTCTATTGTGAAAACATCCTGTTTTGAGTCATTCTGACAATTGTGGTAGCTGGAGATTCCAGACACAGGCAGAGCCACACCTACTCTCCGTGTGGTCACCTTTTCACACCCACATTGTTGCTGAGACGCAGAGCATGTCATTGGTTTGAATCTGAAGACTCATTTTGGGCTTTTCAGTTCACATAGGAGCTGCTGAATCTGAACCACTAGTTTCCCCCATTACATAGTCATGTGTGCATTGCATGTAACAGATGTGCCTGGTTTGCTTTTCATGTCCTCCCTTTCCCCAGCGCTGGCCACCAAAGCCAGGTCTTTGCACCCTGGCATGCTGAGCTGCATCCCAGCCCTGTGCCCTGGGACTTTGGAGAATGCTCACATAAGCTTTTGCTTATGAGGATGCCCCCTTTTCTTTCTTCCTCCTGATTTGGTATCACTTTGTTCTGTAAAAGCACTCCCCAGAACAGTCTGAGGCTAGCGTTCTGGGTGTCTTTACCGTTGCTAAGTGGGAGGCAGCAGCACAGAGCACTCAGCTCGTGCCCGCCGGCTGGGATTCTCTTTGTAGAAAGGAGAACTCATACAGTGAAGGAGTTGTGTCTTTTTCTTTCCCAATTTTCTTCAGCTTGCAAGTCATATTTGATAGCAACCTGACCTCCAAGGATTTCTGAGGACTTGGCAACTATGTGGTTATCTATCTATCTCTCTCTCTCTCTCTCTCTCTCTCTCTCTATCTATCTATCTATCTATCTATCTATCTATCTATCTATCTTGGTTTTGGTTTTAGTATTTTTGAGACAAGGTCTTGCTATATCTCCTGGAACTCTCTATATAGACAAGTGTGGCCTCCAAATAATAGAGGTCAGTCTGCCTCTGCACCCCAGGTGTGGAGATTAAAGGCATGCTTAATGGTTTTGAGGAATTAATCCACTCACTGCCTTGCTTTTTATATGGGTAGTGTGTATTTAGAAACCAACCCTGTCTTCAGATTAGCTCATCTCTTATGACTGGATGGGTAAAGTGGAATGACACTGTGATTTTTTTTTTTTTTTTGTGATGGTATTTCAGAAGTTCAGCTACCACTTGAGTTGTGGAAAGAATATGAAATTTCAGAACGGGGCAGATTGGGTCAACTCCTAGATCTCTCAGTGATTTTGGGACCCCTATTTATTTAACCAACTGTATGATAACCCGTGCTTATCACATGCTGCTGCTGAAAGGGAGCCCAGTGAGAGGGCTCAGAGTTGGTGCTGAGGGCTGGCAGCCTTAGAGGGAGTGTGTGGAGCCCGGCTTAGCACAGGCCTTAACATCTAATGGACACTCAGAAAGAAATGGGTGTCAACAGTTACTGGCAGGACATAGTTTGACCCAGGTTTTTTTGGCTGTAAATCCAGTAACTTCTTATTATGTCAGCATGGAGGACATTCAGTTGTGCCCCCCTATGCCGCCCTCCAAGTGAGAACTTGGCCTTCTGGGGGCTGATCTTGACTCAGTTCCAGATGGAGACCATTCTAAATTGAAGGTACCGCTTTTGTCATAGACATCGGCATTAGCTTAGGTTTTGACTTACTTGCTCATACTTTCCAAGCGTATTCCACAAATTCCACAATGGCAAATTGTGTTTGTGACTTAGGGTGCTGTAATGTTGGTGTCACCATCACAAGAGTCGCCACCACCTAGGACTTGTTATGTGCCGGACAGCACATACACTGAGTCTGTCCTCCCAGCCCCGTGGACTGGGCAGTTATTGTATTTTGTAGATAAAACTGAAATTGAGAGGTGAGCAGATGGCTCCAAGTCACACAGATGTCGTATGAACTGAAGGTGCATACATTTATAAAGATGTCAGCAGTCGCACTTGCCTTACTGAGGGCAAGGTTAGGGGTGCACTCTATCCCTGTGCTGCTGAATAGCCCCAATCAGTTTTCAGTGTGCCTACAAAGACAGACATCCCAAGCACGAACGCATGCTAAGCTTTTAACCTTTTCTGATTTTAGGTCTCTGTCAGCGGAATAGAATGGGATTATATTGCCACACAGGGACCATTACAGAATACCTGCCAGGACTTTTGGCAGATGGTGTGGGAACAGGGAGTCGCAATTATAGCAATGGTGACAGCAGAAGAGGTGAGTGCCTGTTCCTCTCAGTTCATTTTTCCAAGTCTCCAAAGTTAATCTTTAGTGAAGGCAGCAGGTGAGATGCAGCCTGATGAAGGCTTGTGCTGCTGCTGACTTCTGCTTGTCTTTAACAGGAGGGAGGACGGGAGAAGAGCTTTAGGTACTGGCCACGGCTTGGTTCCAGGCACAACACTGTCACCTACGGAAGGTTTAAGATCACAACTCGCTTCCGCACGGACTCGGGCTGCTATGCCACCACGGGTCTGAAGATGAAGCACCTTCTCACAGGTCAAGAGAGGACAGTGTGGCATCTCCAGTACACAGACTGGCCTGAACATGGGTGTCCCGAGGACCTCAAGGGATTTTTATGTAAGTGTCCTTGTTTATAGACAGCTTCCTTTGTTAGGTCTGTCAAATAAACCCTCTTTGTTGTTTTAAAATAATGTGTTTGAGGAGGCTTAAGAGGAAATGGATTTGTAGGGGTGTGTGTGTGTGTGTATGTATGTGTGTGTGTGTGTGTGTGTGTGTGTGTGTGTGTGTGTGTATTTGTCCATGTGCCACATTGTATGTGTGGAGGTCAGAGTGCACCTTCCCCACTTCTACCATGTTGCTCCTGGGGATTAAACTCAGGTTGTCATCTTGCCAAGTGTCCTTACCCACACTGCTACTCTGCCAGTGCAGGCAGGCGTATTTAAGAGATGCCTGGCCTTGAATAGAATGCCACAGCTCACTAACGTGTCTCCTCGTCTCCTCCAGCTAGTTTTGGCTGAGGCACTGACCTGCCTTCAGTCACCGGGGTCGGCCCTCTGTGTGCCCAGGGCCCTTATCTGCAGTCTTCTCGGTGGAGAGACAAAGGAGATGGTGGTTGGTTTTATGTGCTGTTGTCCCTGAGCCCTTTTCTACTTCACTGATTCTTCACAGCCTACCTTGAAGAGATCCAGTCAGTTCGACGTCATACAAACAGTACAAGTGAACCGAAAAGCCCCAACCCCCCGCTGCTGGTGCACTGCAGTGCTGGCGTGGGGAGAACTGGGGTTGTCATTCTGTCAGAGATCATGGTTGCCTGTCTGGAACACAATGAGGTGAGTTCTGTTCAGCTCCATGTTCCAGATGGGAGAGTTTGCACTGGGAAGGAGGCGGGAATGGTGGCCCCCACAGCTTTCTGAACACATCCCAGGACTGTGGTGGCCACAAGGTCAACGTTAAGTGTTGTTAAAAGAGGCTTTGTCTGAACAGTGAAAAAAATAATAAGAAAAAGAAAAAAAAAAGGCTTTGTCTTAGAGGTTCTCGGCTCTGGATGTCAGTAAAGGCTAGATGTCACATAACGTAGAAGACCATTCGAGTCTGTCTTTTCTAGTGTTTTTCCACTGTGAGCTGAGTGCTCTGTTTTTCCTCTAACACCATTACCTCCTAGCATTAGTGCCAGCCAGCAGTCTGTGTGGGAAATGTTGGATTGATCCTAGCAGCACCTAGCACAGTTTTTGTTGAATCTTAGAATCTTGTGAGATATGATTTATATGTAACTGATTTGCAAGTCACTGGGCTGCAGCTAGGGACTGTTGAAGAAATAATCCACATGCACATTTTATTTATAAAATCAGATCGTAGCCCATCACAGAGGACTCTCAGGTAGCCAGTCTGTCTCCTCGGCAGATTCCTGTGAGAGTGACAGCCGTCACAGTGCTGGTTTCCCTCAGGAGTGTTCTCTTCATCTCTGTGTCTCTCCACCAGGTGCTGGACATCCCCAGAGTGCTGGCCATGCTGAGACAGCAGAGGATGATGCTGGTGCAGACGCTTAGCCAGTATACATTTGTGTACAGAGTTCTCATTCAGTTCCTGAAAAGCTCCAGGCTCATTTAAGCTCCAACACTTTTTTTATGGGGACCCAATCATGTGAAGTGTTTACAGCTTTAAAAAAAAAAAAAGGAAGGAAAGAAAAAAGTGCAGCTCCTACTTTTGTTTCCAGTAGTTCCGTGTGGGGATCCTGAACAGGAAGTGTGCATGAAGAGCTGAAGCAGCGTGCTAAGCCTGAGGCTGAGGAGGTCTGTGGGACCTGGCCCAGGCCGAGGAGGCAGGCTGCTGCCCTGGCCGCATCTGCCCAGTTTGCCGCACTTGCACGAGGTCTGGAGATTGTATTTTCTAGACAGTTCTCTGTCTTACTGAAGCTGCACTGGGCAGTTCCAGCAATCATTAAGGCACACAGACTTCTATCTTAAACTATTTTTTTTTTGATAATGTAATTTTATGACTAAATAGTGCTTTTTCTTTTTTAGCTAGAAGCTGGACTGAACTTTTCAGTAGGACATCCACAGACTGTGTGGTTCCTGAGTAACTGTATTTAAAACCATTATTAGCTTTTGCTTAAGAACAAAAAACATAGGGGAACTAAGTGTTTTATTCATGAAATCCAAAATGAAAGAAAATCTAAAAGTGTTATTTTGAAACATAGAAAGGATTTTTATATTCAGAATGTTTTTTTAAAAGTTATATATTTGTACCTTCTATATTTTCCAAATAAGAACTCAATTTGTTATGATACTGAGTCAGTTAGCATAAAGTTGGGGATAAAGGCACATTATTTAAAAATCTAAGACTCAGATTCACTATTTTTTCAGTATTACTAATAAGCATAAATGAGTTTGATTTTATTGATTGAAAATGAAGAGCAATTGCATAGGGTGGTTTTAAGCACTTTTTTTGTTAAAAACAAGTTTAATATATGTGGCTTTATATTTTAAACAACAGTGGACAATTTCAAAGAGAAGGGCTCTGAGTACGTAAGATGACTAGGGGAAGTGTAAGTGCGTGCAGTGCTCACACAGAAGGCGTGGTCGCTACACAAACGCAGTATTAAGTATGCTCACACCGAGAGCTGAGATGGAGTGGAAGTTCAAGGCTGCTGTCACAGGAACTCAAGGCCTGCCACCATTGATGACTGACTTTGTGTATTGGGGTTCTTCCTGTCTTTTCCCCACAAACAAAGTCAGGTTTACATTACCACTAGAGAACCCCGAAAAGGCTTTGTTTCCTTTAGGTTGAAAGAAGGAAATGGTTAACATGAGGCTCCTTTCCCTAAACCACAGCCCACACTTATGGGGACACCTGAAATTGCTGTGGTGTTCAGGAGGTACTTGAACTTAGCACCATAATCCTGGCCTCGCCCCAGGATCAGTTCTAGGTACTTGGCCTCCCTCTTCCATCCCGGTTGGGCACATTCTCTACTGGTCAGAACCGGGTCAGGTTTTGGAGTGGAAAGTGGTGTTCTTGGCCCAGGCTAAGTCTCCTTTGGGAGATGTGGAGGACAAGCTGGCACCCTTAACTGAGGTATGTCATGTTGTCCATGTGTGTCCGTGCCCTTGCATCCTAAGCTGCCGCTTCCCAGTGTAGACCTTCTAGAATGTTCTATCTAGGACTAGCTCCCAAATGACATTGTCTGCCATCATTCTGATTTGACTGTGGTGAGCATCACCCTCCATGACAAGTGTGTGCCAGCCCAACTAAGCACAGTAGACTCAAGTAGATAGCACCCCAGGGTGAGGTTGTGGGCTCTAGTCTCCATCTTAGCCGTGGGATGGACAGGATGTTTCTGAAGCTTTTCTTCCCATGGTCCATTGTTCAAAGATGCTTTCCTATCACACCTAAACATTTGGAAATTTCCCACTGACAAGAACATATTGTAAAACAAAACTTTAATTAAAGAGTAATATATGGCATATTTGTGTTCCTGTTGCAATACTTTGATAAGTAACTTCCTTCAGGGCAAAATTATACTGTTTAAATCTGTCACCCTTCAAATGTCGCACTCCTGACATCACTTCTACGGAACATTAATTTTTAATTTAATTGCAGCTAGCAAATGAGAATATCTGAGTGAAATAACTCTACATTATGACATTTAGGAACAATGTAATTTTCAAGGACCAAATCAAAATTAGGGTTTAAAGGTTTACTGTGCCTGAGTTCAGAATGTTACTGATCTGTCTGCCAAATTTATGCAATGCTTCATGTATCACTAAGGGTTTTGGTTCCTTGATAGTATTGATGTCATACCAAAATTATCAAGATATACATTTCCACAAAAATAGGTTGTAAACTAATGTTTCTACTAGCTAACTTTGGTATTTCTGGCATTAGCATCCCTGATTACTGGTAGCTTTTGCTGAAATTTCTGTTTGTAGTTTTGAGCCTATGAAGCCTGATCTTAGAGTGCAAACTAGAGTGCTAAAACTGTAATCAGTTACTGTTTTCCTCAGGAGCTCCTATTGTGAAGCATACAGAAAGCCATAGAATTTAATATTTAAAACTTCTTGGCAGGTTAAAGCAGATGTGCTCCCTTAGAAACTTCCAGAAAGAGAAATGTCTACCTAGGAACACAGAAGGGGAGGGCAAGGTTATGATGCACACTCTGTGTTAACATCATGGCACGGCCAAACTCATTTCTGATAGGCAGATATTCTTCTGCTTTTCTTGCAGTGTAGAGATAGAAGTAAGTTGTTTAATATATGTATTATATGTGTATATAATGTATATCTTGTATATGTAATATATGTTATATAGTATATACAATATTTATATAATATATTATATATCCATACCTTATAAATATATAAATATTTCTTAAGTATTAGGTATTTTATAAATATATACATGTAGCCTATGGTGGACTGGAACTTATTCTGTAGACCAGGCTGGCCTTGAACTCCTTGACATCTGCCTGCTTCTGCCTTCTAAGCACTGGGATTAAGTAAGACTTTCACCACCATGCCTGATTTAAATTATGCTTTTAAGGGAAATTCTCTTGGGTATAAGAGAGCACATGAAACAAGATAAAATGATCTTTTACTTGAAATTCATTTTTAAAAACTAAACCCCAGATGGGTCTTTTGACTAACAGAACTTTTTATATTTCTGTTCTAGTCCTAGTAACTGAAATTATGTCCAGAACAGGGTAGTGTAAAGTCCACACTCTCCAAGTTTGGGTTGGATGGAGGATTTCAGAGAACACTTGATGGGTTCTTTGGTTGTCTAAGTGGCATCATGTGGACATTTCTGTCACTCTCAGACATTCTAAAGGCTCATGGCATGTAAGCGAGATAGTCCTACTTACTTTTGCAAATGATACAGTAAGTGCTTGTGTTCATTCCTTTGGTTTGTCCCCCAAAGCCATGGGAAAGGGGTAGGTTGGGGGTGTGAGGACAGCAGAGAGGGGAGGTGAAAGGCAGGAAGCGGTAATCACCACCAAATCTCTCTGTTGCTCCTCTGAGAGCAGAGCGGAGCTCTTACTGCTGCACCCTGCTGGGGAGACGGGAGAATGAGCTCTCCCTGCTCTGCCAGGCAGGGTGGGGACTGAGACTCATAGTTCAAGCCAGAATGGCCCGAGGTTCGTAGGAAAATTCACAGAAGTGGTTATTTCAGCATTTTCTGCAGAAACCTGAATGGTGCATGGGTGGTAAGGTGCCAAATGTAGGGCTTAGGGATGAAGCAAGCATGAATGCTGCCTGACAATGTGGCTGTGAGGTGAGGTAAAAGGGAGAGTTAGCCAAGCACTCTACATTTTCCAGCATGCTTATCTACCACCCACTTCATGACCTGGTAGCTGGACTGAGATGGGAAGGAAAGCTTTTAGCACCAGCAGAGGGCTGCCAAGAGCAACAGCACCACCTGGAGGCCGTCTCTAGATCATGTATAGGAATCAGGTCTTCCTGACAGGATTTCTAAAACCATTAAGATTGGTGATGTGTGCTCACAAAATTAAAGCACCTTGAGTAATTTGGAGTTCATGAACAGTTTTCAATATATTGACGATTAAGCTAGGGATATTAATAATATATCAGGAATGCGTGCATGCATGTGTGTGAACGCGTGTTCCTTATTGAAGCAGGGCCTCAAGCTGCTTCACCAGCCTTGGTTTTTAAACTGTACATTATTTTAGTTGTGAGAATAATACCCATTTATGTATGCACATGTATTTTAATAAGGTACACATATCACAGGTTAGTGTTGTGGAAAAGTATCAGATCACTTGGAATTAATGGACATTGAATGACATAGATCTTTTTACTGCATTAGTTACTTTTCTATTACCATAACACAACACATTGGGCTTACAGTTTCAGAAGGTTAGAGTTCATGACTACCATGCAGGGAACATAGCAGCAGCAGGCAAGAGGTGGTACTATAGCAGTAGCTGACAGCTCACATCTTGCTCTACAAGTAGGGGGCACGGGGAGCTAACCTCAAAGCCTGTCCCCAGTGAGACACCTCCTCCAAGGCCATACCTCCTCATCCTTCCTAAACTGTTGCCTTAGTCATAGTATTTTATCATAGCAACAGAAAAGTAATGAAAAGAGTCGGTGGTGGAGCAGAGGCACAATGGCAAGAACAGCCGAGAGCTCTTGATCTACACGTAGGAGGCTGAGACAGACACATGGGGAATGGCACTGAGCCTTGTGAAACCTCAAGCTCAACTGGCCCTCTCAGTAACACAGGACCTCTAACAAAGCCATACCTCCCAATCCTTCCTAGAAAGTTCCATGAACTGGGGACTAAGTATTCAACATAAGCCTCTAGGGGCTATTCACATTCTCATTCAAACAACTGCATTTACAGTATTTTTATGTAATGTAGAGTTAAGTATATAAAAAGAATTTTGGTAAATCTTAGAAATATATATATACTTATATATAAACCACTTAAATTGTATATATATATATAATTTAAATATATATTTAAAATTGTGTATATATAAAATATAATATACACATTAATATTATAGTATACATATTATATATACACACCTAATTTTAAATAACATCATAAGAGTATTATTAGTGTACTCCTCAAGAGTCTAAGTACCAGACATGAGAAATCCATGAGATCCCCAAAGCAATACAGGCTACTGCCATTGCCCTTGCTCTTGATTTCCTCCTAGAACTTGTAAGTCCCGATTGCTGATGACACCAAACACTCTAGATACAGGACTTGGAGGAATTGAGCTGGGTCTGAACTCTCTCTGGAGTAGCACCGTACCAGAAGGTGCCATTTGAAGCTGCCAAGGAAGAAGAGTAATGACGACTCCTATCCAGATGTGATTCCTACGAACCACAACAATGACCAGATCTACAAGATATTTCCAAAGGTACAACAGTGACGCTTAGATGCTTAGATTTGTGTGTGTGTGTGTGTGTGTGTGTGTGTGTGTGTGTGTGTGTACGTGTGTGCACACGTGCACGTTGCAGTTTACAACTCCGCCACTGAAGGGGTCAGGGAAGGAACCAGAATTCAGTGGAGCAGAGGTCATGGAAGGAGTGCTGCTTACCAGCTTGTTCTCCATGGCTTGCTCAGCCTTTTTTCTCATACAACTCACCTGTCCAGGGGTGGCACCACCCACAGTGTGATGATCTCACCCACATCAATCATTAATTAAGAAAATGTTCCACAAGCTAATCATGATGGCATTTTCTCAGTTGAGGTTCTCTCTTCCCAAATGACTAGCTTAGATCAAGTTGCCAGAACAATTGTCAACGCAACACACAAACATATCACTATTTAGCTATAGCCTTTCATGTTTACCCCCAAGATCTTGTATTAATATCAATGTCTCAGTGAAGGTGGGAAGTTAGTATGGAGTTGGAGGTGGAGGCAGTGCAAAGGGACCTATGCTTCAGCATTTATATCTTGGGGGTGGTGGGTGGGTAACCAGCAGCTATCTGATTGGATTTAAGACCCACACAATAGGAGGTAAGTCATGCCTGCTACTATAAACCTAGCCAACTATTCTACCCATGGCTATTGAGGCCATAGAACCTAGATGACCTACTCATGCCACCTTCCTAAACTAGTATAATTTCTAACTGCATCCTACATATTCACTCTCAAATCTACAGGTAAGTGTAGACCTTACCACTCATTACAGAAGACACAATGTCAAATGCAGAGAACCACTAATCATGGTTGCCCAGCCCAGCCCTAGTTGATATCACACAATTCCTCTACCAGATCCCAAAGCTTAGGGACGGGGTGGGAAGATAAGATCCAGAGGATGGGGACGTCTGCAGCTTAGGGAGAGGACAAGAAGATAAGAACCAGAGGACCAGGATGTGAGATTATGTTGTCTGTATATGATAGGAAAGTTGAAATAAAAAACTCTCAATAGTACGGCTGCTCAAACAAGACCTGAACAATAAAAACACCAGTTGATATCCCAAGGTAGATGGGAGAAATCCTGTGTCTAGATGAAGAGCTACAGGCTATTTATTTATTTATTTAGTTAGTTAGTTTTTCGAGACAGGGTTTCTCTGTATAGCCCTGGCTGTACTGAAACTCACTCTGTAGGCCAGGCTGGCCTTGAACTCAGAAATCTGCCTGCCTCTGCCTTCCAAGTGCTGGGATTAAAGGCATGTGCCACCACTGCCCAGCTACAGGCAATGTATAACTAAGAGGATAGTTGACCTTCCTCAGGGATGACAGCTCCCTAATTCCTTATCCAAAACCAAGTGGTCAACCAGAAAAAAAATACATATTGAGCAACACTAAATAAACTCAGCAGGTTGTGTTTTTATATACTTATACATATATGTATATGTGTGTGTGCCAAGAATTTGAGTGTGAGCAAAGGGTGGGCTATGGGAGGGGCTTTGAGGATTGGAGGGAGGGGAAATGCGTATGTGTGTATATAATTTAAATTATAAATTTTGGTAAAATTTAAATATCAGTGATACACACACTACAGCAATTTGCCTGAAAAAAGTTAGTCTTACTTAGTAACAAGATTAAAAATATAAGAAACCATAAACCCATATGAATTAAACAATATTTTACTACATTCTCCTTCCAAAACTGGGAATTTGCACCATGAAAAGTAGCTGTCCTGCATCCCCGTTCCTTACCATTTTGCCTCTGTCTTAGTCAGGGTTTCTATTCCTGCACAAACATAATGACCAAGAAGCAAGTTGGGGAGAAAAGGATTTATTGAGCTTACTTCCACATGGCTGTTGATCACCAGAGGAAGTCAGGACTGGAACTCAAGCAGGTCAGGAAGCAGGAGCTGAGGCAGAGGCCATGGAGGGATGTTTCTTACTGGCTTGCTTCTCCTGGCTTGCTCAGCCTGCTCTCTTATAGAACCCAAGACTACCAGCCCAGAGATGGTACCACCCACAAGGGGCCCTCCTCCCTTGATCACTAATTGAGAAAATGCCCTACAGCTGGGTCTCATGGAGGCACTTCCCCAACTGAAGCTCCCTTCTCTGTGATAACTGCAGCTTGTGTCAAGTTGACATACAACACCAGCCAGTACTGCCTCTAAACCTTAACCTAGCCTCCTTAGGATATGAGTGAATTAGTGGTTAGGCAGCTAGTGAGCAGGGGATCCAAAGACATAGTTACTTCCTCCCAAGGAGCTTATCTTATAGAGTGTGGACATTATTGCAAACGAACAACACAGTACATACTGCAAACGAGTGGAGTAGTCAGGTACAGCACTGGAGCAACCACTCAGAGTCACAGGGGGTGGCACATGTAAGCTGATCTATAGAGAAAGCTTAGAGCTCCAGGGAGTGCAGAAGGGAAAAATACTTGGAGCATAAGTGCAAAGGCAGGTAGACACAGAACAGGCAACAGGTGGGGCAGCCAAACGCCTCGAGTAGGAAGGAGATGAACCGGAAGGAAACATCATTACATGGTTCGAAGTGGACACACTTTAAAGGAGCAGCCTGCAGGTGTTTCACACACTACTAGTTCTTAAGATTATTGTACTGGGCCGGGCAGTGGTGGCAACGCCTTTAATCCCAGCACCTGGGAGGCAGAGGCAGGCGGATTTCTGAGTTCGAGGCCAGCCTGGTCTACAGAGTGAGTTCCAGGACAGCCAGGGCTACACAGAGAAACCCTGTCTCGAAAAAAAAAAAAAATTGAAAAGATTATGGTGCTGCAACTAAAGCCATCCAAAGGTTGAGAGTCAGAGGCTCAATACTTCAGGTCACAGGTCAAACCTAGGTAATCTGGCTCATAAGGTATGTCAGCACAGCTTGAGGCTCAGAACAGAGGTGGCCATATGATCAAAATTGAGCTATTACTTGAGTCTAAGTCAGCTTTTTTTAAATCCATCCTTTGTAACCTTACATAGCTTTTGCAATACCAAAGAACCAGTTTTAATATTTCTTTATATCAACTCATCTTTTAAAACAAAAATTGAAGACAAACTAAAGGATAATAGCAAAATGTCTTAAGAAGTATACAAATTAGAATGGGCAAGGGCTCCAAAAACAGACAGACGGACAGACACACACACACACACACACACACACACACACACACACACACATAGATTCAGAGTTAGAGGAAGCAGCAGCCAGTGTGGGCATCTGCTGAAGGGCAATGGATAAAGATCTGTTGTACAGCTACTGCTGAGGAAAGATGGAGTTCAGGAACGGAATACAAGTGGGTGGATGCAGAGTCCAAGGCTAGCCCAAGAGCTATGATGAAGGAAGCATGGGAAAAGATGCCATTAACACTTCATCTCAGTCCAAGGCTCAGACGCATAAAGGTGCTGCTTTGAGAGGTGCTAACGATGTGCTTCCAGTTGGTAGAGTGCTTGCCTAGCATGCACAAGGGCCCAGGCTCAGTACTCAACATCCTCAAAAACTGAGCACAGCCTTTCGTACCACCACTGGGGAGATAAAAAGCAAGAAGCCTGAGTTACAAGACTCTCTCAACTTAAGAGTTGAGAGAGTTCCAGAGGCTTGAGGAAGCGTTGCATTATAGGACAACAGGTATTGGAGTAGGAGACTCTGCCTCAGCGCTGCAGTTTGCTCTCAGGTCAGCTTGTCATCCTCAAACCATAAACATCCACTCCCTATCTCTTGCAGCACCGGTAACAGGACAACTTAGCATGCAACTGTATGCACTGGCTGAATATCCAGTCATATTATTGTAAATAGTAGAGAAGACAAAAGAGAGGCTAGTCTCTTGAAACACTGTTCTCATTTTGTGTGGTTCCTGGTTTTTGTTTGAGACAATCTCTATTACAGGAGAGGCTGGTTTCAAACTCATAACCCTCAAGGCTCTGTACATAATAAGATGTAATGTTTTAAGAACCATCCCAGATTATAAACCATTTCTCACTCCCATGAGGTCACTATGTTGGACCAAACATGTTCTGAAAAACGACTTCAGAAGTGGTGGTGGAAAGAGCCTCAGGTAACCCAGTGGTTCCCCTCCTTGCATGTGCACTCTTGTCTATCATCCCCTTACCCCTGAAGAGTGCAAGAGACCTATGACTTGCCTGCTTCTAACCAAAAGAGTTAAGACAAAAAGTAATGACGAGTTATCTGTCTTGCTAGCAGTCTCTGTGGTTCTCCTTTGCCTCCAAAGAGCCAGAGCCATGCTGTGACCTGCTTAGGGAGAGTGCTCATGGCAGGAGATGGCAAGTAGCCATCTGTCCACCAGCCAGCCAAAACCAGATGAAACTCTCACATCTATGGTGTTTCAATTCTTGAACCACAGACTAGAAGATTAATAATAAATATGTGGTGTTTCAAGACACTAAATTTATGGTAATTTATTACACAGCATTGAATTACAGAAATCTTAATATGTGAAAGGGGACAGAAAAAGAAGAAAAGTAGTATTGAGTTACTGGCCACATGGAGTATTTATTAATGAAGATCCAAAGGTCAGTCTTCAATGCTCATTTCCATGATTTTTAGAGTCCATAATTCCTTATCATGATTACTGCCACCTTCCATGCTGGGGAGTGGAATAGACGGGGACAGTGATGTGCTCAGACAACAGAGTTCCCTGGAAGTGTCAACCCTTTCAAAGTCACTGTCACCTTCAATGATATCCACAGAGGTTTCCTGGCCTACTAAACTATCAGAAACACTTGGATTGTTTTCATCCCAGGGAAAGGCTTCTTGATCTGTTTCGTCATTGACCTGTTGAATGATAACACCCTCTGAATGCTTGGCTTTATGGGCGGGTATTAGAAACTCACCAGGTACCGAGAACATCTTGTTCTCGTCCTCGGGCACAGCTGACAGCATGTCCAGGGCCTCCTGGTACTGCTGCCGCTCATGATGAGTTACTAGTTCTTCACTTATAAATTCCTTTTCTCTTGAAATCAGAGCCTTTTGAAAATGAAGTTGATTCAACATTCTGAAATGCTTTTGCGTTGCTGGATCTTCCTCAGATATGCAGCCTAAGTCAACCTTCAGCCCATGCAGCAGGTAGCGCATCTTCCCCTAGGATTAAGTGGGAAAGCAATTCTGAGGATCATTCCATTAGCTAACCTATTGAAACTGAACTCTCCTATCTGCAGTGCTGCTAGTCTCAGAGATCAACACTTTCACAGTCCTGCCCCTTCCCCCTCATAAAAAGCGCAAGGGGAACTCGCCTGTTTTAAATAAAATACATTCCTTAAGAGACTAGAAAAAACGTTAAATTCCAAAGAAAGACAAACCTCCTCCAAATGATGTTTATTTTTCTTTATATGTCGCTCAAACAGTCGTTCTAAAAACCTACAAATGATAAAGAAAAATATCTGTATCTTAAACTCAGATAATCCATTAAATGTAAAATAGTTACACAATGTAAAAACTGACAAAGGCTGCAAAGTGGTTTTCAGATGAATGGTTTTCTCTGTGAAGCTAGAAACGAATCCTTCCTGCTCTTGTCAAGTTCTCTAACCTGGCAGGCAGCCTGGCTTCTGTTACCCATTTGTTTTTAAGTTCTATAACAGATGCCAGTCTGTCTGAAGGATTGTGTACTATTTATGTTTCTGTGAATGTTTTAGGTGAAGAATAGAGCTTCCTGCAAAGCTTTCTCCCTATTAGACACACAGACACTAAAAGCTCCCTGCGCCCATCACCAAATCCTACAGAAAATGCTCTCACAGACTGGTTAACCTTGCCTCCTAAAGTATACACTCCACGGATGCCAAGCCTACAAAATAGCCTCTAAGTGAATGCCAGGTATTTATGCTAAACACAGCTAGATATACATAGCTAGATATCCCACTCACCCCAGACACGGTCTCTTATTAGCCCTGGCTGGCCCAGAACTCTGAGCAGTCCAGGTTGACCTGGAATTCAGAATTCAGAGATCTGCCTCCTTGCTGGGATTAAAGGCATGTGCTACCACACCTGGCCCACAGCAACAATTTTACCTCTCTTCCTGCCGAAGCCAAGATATGAGGGCCAGTGAGAACCATGGTAAAGATGAGAAATTCCATCTCTAGGATGATGTTCCTCTCCCCTAAAGTTACAGTCCCTTCAGAGAATTTAACTGAGAAGTAAAGGTCACAATCCCTTCAGAGAATTTAACGGAGAAGTGACTAGCTTCAGGGAATGTAGCACACTAACTTTTCCAAAGTCTCCTGGAAACAACTAATTTCCTTGGTCACCATCGTTCATGCTCGTCAATGACATGCAGTAACCCTGGGCTACTCTATCATGTTAAAAGATCCAGAAACTTGTATCCTCCTCTGTAGCTACTGCTAATGTTCTGGAATAACACACCTGGACATTGTTCTATGCTTATGTACTTCCTCAAGCTGGGTTTAAGTAATACATATTATCTCAGTGTAAACACACACACACACACACACACACACACACACACACACACACATTTTTTCACCAATTAGACGTACGTTGAACATCTTTCATTGTGAAGAAGCCCATCCTGCACCATTTAGTTCCTTTCTCAGTCTGGTTCTATGTTTGGTCTTATGAACCAGTGCTATATCTTAAGAGGAAACATGTAAATACTATGCAAATTTTGGGGTTATATTAAAAAAACCAAAAAGTTACCATTTTAACCATGTAAAATGTGTCATACAGTAGTGTTCCACATATCAGTGCTGCTGGGAAGTGACTCTCTAAACTGTCTCACCTTGAAACTTAGAAACTCCTTATGCAGCTCTTAAAGTTAACAGTTTTGTATGTGTATGTGTGCAAGCCTGTGTATACACTGAAGGTCTAGGATGGCATCTGTCTCTCATTCTCTGCCTATTTCGGTGAGGCAAGGGTTCTCCTCAGCTCAAGTTCCTGTTTTTAGGTGGGCTAGCAACCAGCAAACCCTAGTAAACCTCTTGTCTCTGCCACTGGCACCCTGCATGAGACCATGCTTGGCTCACGATGTGGGTGCTGACCTTGGGTCCTCATGGTTGATTAGCAGGTGCTCTTAGCTGCTGAACCATCTTGCCTGCCCCCATTAAACAATATATATATATATATATATATTTTATACAAAGAAAGGAGATATGAGAGTACTAGTGTATTTACTCCTTATCTCTTTATTCCAATAACAAAAGTGTCTTCCTTCATTAAAAAGCAAATCCTGATGTAGGGAGAGACACAGCCACCGCAGTTGCACCTTATGACTGAGAGAGTGTGGAGTGTGCTTATAGTCCTATGCTCTGCTACACGCAGAGGAGCTCCATGCCTGTGAATTTTAGACAAAGCAGTGTTTGAGCTGCACTAGGTACACAGCTTCCTTAAGCAATGAAATAGCTAATATGGTTTTGCAAACTCTCCATTTCACATTAAGTGTACATGTCCTTATTAGAGAGAGCTTTTATACGACCTAGTAAACGTTTGTGGGCTGGTAAGATGGCTCACCGAGTAAAGGTACTTGCCACCAAGCCTGATGATCTGAGTTCAATTTCTAGGACCCATGTGGTAGGAGAGGACCGACTCCCACAGGTTGTCTTTTAACCCTTTCAGCACACTGTTGTGGCATGTGACTACACACACACATATATAAATGTAATAAAAATTTGAAAACTGTTTTTGGATCCTCGTTACAGTTTCTGATAGCAAAGTAGAATCAGGAGGGCTGTCTAGATAGCAAAAATTCAATTCATGTTATATTCTGATATGTCACGATATTATAATATTTAAATAAAAAATCTACAGTTTTCTATGGAGTGTGAAATCGTTATAATTTACTATCAATTATAAGAATATGATCATAAAAATATAACTTTTTGCAACTTTATATGTAACTTTAAAAAATCATACAGTGTGAAAAAATATTTAATGTACATCTCAACTACAATAAATATTAAAAAAAAAAACCAACCCTCTAACCTGTTAGAAAATAAACCAAGTTTCAAGATTTCATCCGTCACATTTTCCATGAAACTCAGGTACAGCAGCTCTTCTTCACTGCAGAGAAACACAGAGTATCAGAACCATTGTATGTCAAGAGAGCCCAGGCAGGAAGGCCCAGATCTGTCACAGGGACTGCCACCACTGGTGGGGACAGGGAATGTTAGAAAACAAATCTGGCTGGGCGGTGGTGGTGCACGCCTTTAATCCCAGCACTAATCCCAGCACTTGGGAGACAGAGGCAGGTGGATTTCTGAGTTCGAGGCCAGCCTGGTCTACAGAGTGAGTTCCAGGACAGCCAGGGCTACACAGAGAAACCCTGTCTCAAAAAAAACA
>JADRCD010220143.1:31409-56519 GCA_019843815.1 Montemys delectorum
CATTTGGGAGACAGAGGCAGGTGGATTTCTGAGTTCGAGGCCAGCCTGGTCTACAGAGTGAGTTCCAGGACAGCCAGGGCTACACAGAGAAACCCTGTCTCAAAAAAAACAAAAAAAAAAAAAACCCCAAAACCCCAAAAAAACCAAAAAACGAAAAAAAAGAAAAATGTAACTTAAAATTGTAACCTAACCTTTGACACCATTGATGACATGGTGCATCCCAAAGAGACCCTGAGTTTCAAGTCACTGCCTGCAGGCTTCTTTACTGTCTCAATTTATAAAAATAAGCAAGAATTTTACAATCACAATGAGAAATTATTAGTAGATGTTATTAACTTAGGGACAAGTCTCTACTAAAGATAAAATGCCCATAGTTCTCCATCAGCACTGATTAAGTGACTGATATTCTGAAGCTGAGAGGACAGAGATGGGCTCCAGTCTTAATGATCTCATGTTTCCCTCCGTCTTAATTCTGCTTCCCACCACAGTATGAAGAGGTCAACATGCTCTTACTCAGAGTAGATTTTACTGTCTGGAGAAAACTCTGTGGAGAGCTTACAGGGTGTCCTAGAAAGAGAGAAAGGTAAAATATTTTAACAACATAAAAGGTTGGCATATATTCTATGACTGGTATTCTATATTGGTAATGAAGTGCTTTGGATTTCTGTCTGCATTTTCCTATCCTGATTTAATTCTGTGGGTACATGCATGCATGCGTGGGTGCACATGTGCAATGAGTTTCAAGGACAGGGAATTAGAACTCAATTTACTTGTGGCCTTGACTGGCTCTCCCAAACAAAGGCATGAGGGGAAAGCTGGGCCCTGAGGGTCTGTACAATCCTTTCTGCTCCCAAGCACAGCTGCATTCTTCCTGTATGAGAATTCTCCTCCCTTTATCTCATACCCAGTCTCTTACAGGGGAAAGCAGTTGAGAGCCAAAACTTGCTAGTCCATTTTGCTAGGTGTGATGTCAGTTTCAGTGTTTATAGAACATCTGTCTCCAAATCACAGATGTCAACTCCTCCCATAGTAAGGCTGCCAGAGAACCTCTCCTCAAGAGCAGCTACTGTAGACTAGCATCCCCTTTCCCTTATCAACGCATTAGCAAAACTAAGTCTAACTTTTATTGAGCATTTTTATAAACTGTCCTTAGTAAGACTAACAGTGCCATAGAATTGTATAATACTAAAATATACTAGCACATGTAACTAAAATAGTACTTCAGGGGAATGCTGCATGTCCATTACACAGGAAAGCAAGTGGAGACAGGGTTTCACTCTAACCTAGGCTGACCCCCCATGTTCAGACCCAGGTGTGAGGCTGCCACCCACCTTTCTGAGGCCTGCTGCAGAATCCCATCTTTAATACTGTCCCATGCTAAGTTTTGTCCTTGTGAGGGCAAAGGAGCTGTTTTGTCTTCAGCACCATTTCTCATGTAATTAGGTGCCTGGAAGAGGAATAAAAAGAATAATTTTTATTTTCTTTCAAAAGTATGTTGTAAAAGAAATAAAACAGCCAATCTTAATAAAAATGAAAGCACCAAAGTACCTGATATATTACAACAAAAACCCTTTAGAACATTTACCTAGTCAGCATTCCCCATCTTATTTAAAGATGAAATGACTTCATCGTGATGTTAATGAGCAACATTTTAAGGAGCATTAGGAAATCATAAGGCAAATCATAAGTCACAGGCTGGGACAGGAGCCTGTATGTAACCCAGCTCTGAAGAGCCAGAAACAGAGGGTCACAACTCTAGGCAGACCTGGGGCACATGACAAGACACCCTGATCTCACTGCAAGTGCTCGGCAGCCATACTATCTTTTACATTCTTTATTTTATCTGAGATAAGGTCTCACTATGCAGCTTTAACTGTCCTGGAACTTGCTATGTAGATCAGGTGGTCCTTGATTGCCGCCCAGTGCCGGGATTAAAGGTGAGCCCTCTACCTGGCTCTCCCTGAAAGTGCCCATCTTGTCTGAACCCAGAAACTAAGCAGAGTTGGTCTGGTTACTAATTGGATGGGAGGTATCATCCCCCTACACATATACCCACATTAAAAAAAAAAAAAGAAACAAAACATAGAATTGAAATCCATGAACATGACACAAATTTGTAGCTTTTATGTAAATTTGAAAAAAAAACATGATTAAAAAGCGCATCTGTGTCAAACACCAAATATGTCATACATGAGAGCAGCCACAGCAGCAATGCATATGGACACTATTAACAAACAAAATAATGGCTCATTATTTGAGCAGAATCTTATGTGTCACAAAGCTGGCAATATCTTATTTGCATTATTTATAATGTTAAGTTTTTTCTTTTCTTTCAAACAGGTCTTCTGCAGCTCAGGATGATGCCTTAAAGATTCCTTTGTGCCCAAGGATGACTTTTAACTTCTGATCATGCTGCCTCTCCTTTCCAAGTACTAGAAGCACAAGCAAGCACTACTGGGGCTGGAGAAACGGCACTGTGGTTAAGAGGGCCCAGCCTCAGTTCCCAGTGCCCACATGTCACTGCCCTGAACTCCAGTCAGGGGATCCAGCACTTTGTCCTGACCTCTTTGAGCACTAGTCAATGCACATGGTACACACACATAGATGTAAGCAAAACACTCGCACACATATACTAAACAAAACAATCAGCCAACCAACCAACCCAACTGCTGGGCATGGGCACACGCAGAAGCAGAGCTGGGCCAGCCTGGTCTTTATAGTGAGTTCCAGGACACCCAGAGCTACATAGATATACCTTGTCTCAAATGCTTTACAGTTCTAAACGTGTAAAGTGTAGATCTGTTGTAGTTAATACTTCACTAGCACTCTCAGCTCCTACACTACTATGAGGATCCGTGCTTTTCTTGAAGGACTATGAACATTTGGATCCCAATGTATAAACTGTGTTGCTTAACATTTTCACTTACCACTATCACTATGTGACGATGACAGTGATGTGTGCATGTTGACTGTGTGAGTGCAGGCATATGCGTGTGCATACCATAGTGCACATGTAAAGGTCAGGACATACTTTTGGGAGTCAGTTTTCTCTTTCCACAGTGTCTCTGGGGAGCTAGGTCATTAGGGTTCTGTGCTAAGTGCTCCTGCTCCAGGTCAATGTACTTAGCTACCTACAGGCCTAATTATTTTCATAAAAACTCAAGGTCAAACCAGGCGTCATTTATGAAACCTTTCCCAGGCGAGGAACTTTGCCTACTTTGCCTTCTCCCAAGGACCCTGCAAGGTTAGTTAGTTTTTTAGGAAGACACTTGGCTCTGAGAGGATATTTTCTCTCTGAACCTTAAGTGGCCCCACTGTAAAAAAGCTGTCAGTGGCTGAGATGTAAACCCATCACTTCCTACCCATTTTCAGAGGAGGAAAAAGACGACGTGAGTGTGATTAATTTGTTTTTGTGTACCTAAATCTGTGCTTGACATTTAAATATGCAAACCGTGTTTATGAATAATAAATTTAAGTCAGAGCATAAATACATGATTGAAATTACCCAAATTGAATGAGTTTGCCTGAAAAATCATATTTAAAGCTAAGGTATGTTAAAATAAACCATTGTTAAACATTCAAGATACAAACAGTATAAAGAAGTTTATAAAAGTAAAGGCAAAAATACAAGAGAATGTTATCTACTGATCCTTATATGATGTTTGATTTATAATAATATAGTCATCAACAATTCTAAAAAATATACAGGCATTGAAAATTCAAACTTCTCTGAGCTTTATAGCACCTTTAGGAACTTGTCTACTTTTTCTGTGGGTCAGGGGTGGTACCGAACACAGCCTTGCACATCTAAGCAATTTCACTACCACTGAGCTATCATGCCTGCCCTTGGTTATTTGGGACACAATGTTGCTACACAGCTCAGGCTAGACTCCAATTTGTCCATAATGGCCTCAAACTCATGTTCCTACCTTTACCATACATTGGGATTATAGGCAAGTGTCACCAAGCCTGGTTCTTAGAATCTGTATATTTTATTCAACTCACCATTCAGCTAGCCAACCAGCCAGCAAACCACTTGGGTGCTAATAACAAACGACTTCCTAGATTTAGTAGGATCCATCTGGTCATTCAGAGAGCACAGTGACCACCTGCAAACTGTCACATGTTTACTACATTATATTTAACAATATAAGTGCCTCTTAGAGGTCACTCTGGAGAGTCCAAATAGCTGTGCGCATTCTAATAAGTCAAAGCACCTACTACTGCAAAGATCTCCTGTTTAGTACCTGTTTTATGTTCACTTCTGAATCCTTTGAACTCGTTTTCTCAGCTGTCCCAAGCTCAGAGTTAAAGCTATAACATTTACAAAGAAATGATGTTACTTCTTTATAAACACAGCGACGACAAGCTTTATTGTCAAGGAAAAGTATAGTATAAGCAAATAAAATCCCAACTATTTACTTTTTAAAAAATGTGTAATTTCTAATAATGTATCTGAAAATAGACATAATTTGGTTCACATATGCTTCCTTTTCTTACTTGAGTAGATTTCAGTTAACTATACAATAGGTAAGAGAAATGAGACTATAGCATTTATAGAGATATGATAATTCCTGCATCTTTCTTTTTTTACCAATTAAACTTGATCTTTAATAATTTCAGACAAGTATACATTCTGTTTACTGTCCCCGCCCCCAGCTCCTCCCACAAATATCCTCTCAACCCTGCTTCCCACAGTCCTGACAACTATGGCCTGCACCCCAGTTTTGTGTCATGCTTGCACAGTGGTCATGCTGATCTCTGTCTCACTTCAGTTTTAGGATCTGTGCTGCCAAATCCAGCAGGGGTTTCTTCCTTCCTCCTCCAGCTGATGATTTCTAGTACAGATCCAATTCCTTTTTAAAATTAAATAATGCAGATGAATTTGCTCTCATTGCACCTCTTGTCTGTACTCAGAGAATCAGTCTTACAATGTTTGACTTTTTGAACAACTAAAATCTAGAGCAAAATAAATTTCAATCACTTTGCAAACTTACTGCACAGTATCATGACCCATAAACTACAGGAGAAGAAAATCCTATCAAGGTAAATCATAATTTCCAGATGTCCTCTCAGCTGTCATGCCTGCAGGTGTTACCATATTAGCTGTGACCGCGTGCCAGGAAGAGACACAGGGAACTGGATAGGATTTTATTTTCCCCTTTGGGCTTCACTGTTTTACCACTGTTAACATGACTACAAATCTACAAGTACAGTATCTGATAATATACTATATAATATATAGTATATTATATAGTACTGGTATTAAAGTACTGGTATTAAAGGCGTGTGCCACCACTGCCTGGCTGAAAATGTAACATTTAAAGACATAAAAAGTTCAAGAACTATGTTTACAACAATAATTTATAAAGCACTCATAGTTTTAAGAACTTAACAAATCTCATAGCTTACAAAAACTTACTGTGCTGCTTCTAAAGACCCATTGGAAAGTCTATACTTACTCATTTCAATGAAAAGGCCCACCTGGATCGCAAGGCTGGCTTATAAAGTGTACAACAAAGAAAGAAACACTGCTTCTTAATCATTTCCATTGGCTCGCTGGCCTTGCAGTCCGCTCTGGACATGCCATACAGACCTGCTTAGCTCAGTCTGGGTTTCAGCTTCCATCCGCTGATCGGAAGAATCCTTTCTTCTTTTGGCAGGTGTGTAGTAGCGGTACTGTGACAGGAAGGACTTGGCTTCTGTTTTTAAAGTTCGTGGAGTGAATGGCGATTGCTTGTTAGAGAAGAGATCAGAGTGTTTTTCCAACAGATCTCCACTCGGTGTCTTAGAGATGACTACCTGGAACTGGTGGGCACTTCTAGGCCGCCTGTCACAGCCATGTCCACAGCCTGAGTGCCTGGGTGGAGAGGCACTGGGGTGCTTCTGGGTACCATTCATGAGCATCTTATTCGATTCAGGCAGACTTAGATGCAGTCCCTCTGAAGAAGGGACAAGTGACTTCGAAAATGATGGATACCTTGTCATTTCTTCTATTAACACATCCTGGTCTTGTGGTTCCCCTGAGGGCTAAGAACATTTGATATGATAGTCATCAGCTGCACGGTCACTGAGGAATCTTGGGACTCACTTATACATGCATCTCAGTTCTAACTGAGCACTTTTTTTCTCACAGTCATGGGGTTGGATGCCAGGGCTTTGAGCTGTCAGGCAAGTGTTCTACCACTGAGATAACTTCCCAGCCCTGTCCTTATTTTCTAGAAGAAAGGGAGGGCCAGAACCACAGATATAAGATAATCTACCCTTTAATACTATAGATTATCTGTTTTAAAAATTCATCTGAAAAACTATCAATCTTAGAATTTGTTTATAGCACAAGGAATTTTTTTTTCTCACGAACCATTCATTTTATTGTTTTGTAGTAAGACACAGAGCTTTGACCATGCAGGTTACCAGGTGGAAACCAAACAAGGGAGGCTATACATGTATGAAAATGAAGGTTTTTCATACATGAAACCTGTTGTCTGTTCTCACCAGGCCAGCCAGTGTGCTCTTCCCTCTACCCTTTCCCTCACTCTGGTTGAGCTCTGCCAATGGTCACATCCTACAGCTTTATAATCTACTCCTTTGGTCCAGGAATCTCTCTCTGCTCATTCATTTCCTAGCACAAGGAATCTTAAATTGATCTTAATTCCTTTCTTGATAATGTATAGGTCAGCTAACTTACAAACTGATATATCTAAGTAAGGAAATTATATGACTATTTATCAAATAGGTGTAGACATAGAATGAGTACTCTGTCTTAAATCATGAGGCCTTACATTATTACTTCAGTGTATTAGCTTTAAAAAGTACTCCCAAACTAGGCTCATATTACTGTTGGTGTACAAAGAGCTTGTCTCTTTGGAAAGAAATTTCTGAATCCTACAGAGCTATTAATTAATAACCACAGAATTATTTATACCCAGAGGAATGGTGTAAGCTTGCTGCAGCATTTTCTCTGTCCAGTCACATCAGGGCAGTGACAAGGCTGTGACTGGACAGGAATAGAGAGGTGGAAAAGGGCAGAAAGCAGGAAGGCGCGGAGGATCATCATCATGGAGGCAGAGGAAGATGATGATTCAGACCCCGAGTGGTTATAACAACCAGGCTAAGGTTTTAACAAAAATAGATTACTTGGGTCAAAACATTGTCTTTATCATTTGGCACTGAAATTATTGTATTGGTATCTTGAAACTGTGATATTATTATATAAACCTGATTAGATAATTAAGCCTTAAGAGTCATCCTTTACCAGGTACAAGGCGCTAGATGAATGATTGTGGGTGTGTGTAAAGCATTGCATGCAAGCGAGATGTTGTTGCTAGCTGGGAGAAAATAGCAAGAGCCTGCTGGGACATAGTGTTGTGGCCGGATGGTACCGGCACTAGAATGTGGTCCTGTGGGAAAGAGAGTTTGCGGGGTGGATTCATTTTTTTTTTTTTTAATACTTTCCACAACATAAGCTAAACCCAGAGTAAGGAGAAATGTATAAGGCATTAGATTGACTGCAAAAGGAAGTTCTATCAGTGTAAAGTTTTACTAAAATGAAATACTAAAGGACAAAAATACAGAGGCTGGGGGGCTACTGAGATGGCTAAATATATGTGATTCGCTATACAGCGTTTCTGTGATTTGGATTTACGTAAAGTTCCTGTAAAGAACACCTACAAATCACAACACAACTGAGTAATAAATCTCTTTCATGGGCAACAGCAGAAGAAATGATGGACCAAGATCTTATAACTGTCTGTTAGATACTCAAACAGTTGAAAACAACTCCGTATAAGACCAGGCTAGGTGCAGATTATGTGAAAAATCTAATACCTGTTTTACAAAAGTTCCAAGTTGTTTATGTTTTATAAAAGAATGAATAGACTTTGATTATTATTATTTGGACTGCTTTGAAATGTTTCATACTCTATTCACAAACATGGAACACATCCATATAGTTGATTACTATTACAGGCCAGAGCAGCTGCATCTGTGGGACTGCAGCAGCTGGAAGGAAAGCACTCGGAAGGTCCTGAGAGCTGACATCACGTGAGCCAGGGTGGCAGAGAGCAGTGTGGGTGGTGAGGATATGTGTTCTGAAATATGAGCTCCTATCCAGAACCTGCTAAGACACTAGGAGGCCAAAGACAGCATTTTAAATGGCAACTCTCTTTTCAGTGAGAGTATTCTATAACTATAGTAAATATCTGTTAACCATAAAATCCACCCAATTATTAAAATATACTACCTAAATAATTTAAGATAACCTAAATGTGTCTAAAGTATTAATCATTAAAGCTTATTAAAAATGTAGGCAAACTGGTCCTAGCAGTGGCAAACAGAGCCCTTGTCCCCTAAGCTCCACTTTCCAGCCCATGGCCCTGCCTGGATCCCCAGAGGCCTGCTGACACCAGGGACAAACAGGAAAGGCCCAGCTCTCCGAATCCTCTGCCTTTCAAGTTGCTGTAAAGCAGTAAACACCCAATAGCAGTAAACTGTCCCCTGTCCCCTGCACTCCATCTTCCAGCCCACAGCTCTGCCTGCATTTCTGGAGGTCTTTGGTACCAGAGTCAAGCAGACGGCTAAAGGCCAGTATTAAGAACACACAACAGCCAGGGCAATACAGCACCAGCAGGCCCAGCCACCCTACTGTATAGAGCAAGCCTTGGATATCCTAACATAGCTGAAATATAGGAAAATGACCTTAAATCTAATCTTATGAAGATGACAGATGCCTTTAAAGAGGAAATGAATAAATCCCTTAAAGAAATTGAGGAAAACACAATCAAACAGGTGAAGGAAATGAATCAAACTGTTTAAGAAAATGGAAATAGAAGCAATAGAGAAAACACAAACTGAGGGAATCCTGGATATAGAAAATTTAGGTAAGAGAACAGAAACTATAGACACAAACATCACCAACAGAATACAAGAATACAAGAGATGGAGGAGAGAATCTCAGGCATAGAAGATAGAAGAAATTGGTACATTGATAAAAAAAAAAAATGTTAAATTTAAAAGTTTCTGACATAAAACATCCAGAAAATATGGGACACTGAAAAGACTAAACCTAAGAAAAATAGGAATAGAAGGAGACTCCCAGATCAAAAGCCTAGAAAATATTTTTAACTAAATCATAGAAGAAAATTTCCCTAACCTAAAGAAAGAGATCCCCAATGCAAATCAAAACAACTCTGAGATTCCACCTCACACCAGTCAGATTGGCTAGGATAAAAGACTCAGGTGACAGCAGATGCTGGAGAGGTTGCGGAGAAATAGGAACACTCCTTCATTGCTGGTGGGATTGCAAACTGGTACAACCACTCTGGAAATCAGTGTGGCGCTTCCTCCGGAAATTGGACATAGTTCTACCAGAGGACCCAGCTATACCACTCCTGGGCATATACCCACAAGATGCTCCATCATGTAATAAGGACACATACTCCACCATGTTCATAGCAGCCTTATTTATAATAGCCAGAAACTGGAAACAACCCAGATGTCCCTCAACAGAGGAATGGATACAGAAAGTGTGGTACATCTACACAATGGAGTACTACTCAGCTATTAAAAACAATGAATTTATGAAATTCTTAGGAAAATGGATGGATCTGGAGAGTATCATCCTGAGTGAGGTAACCCAATCACAAAAGATCACACATGGTATGCATTCTCTGATAAGTGGTTATTAGCCCAGAAGTTTGGAATACAGGAAGAATGACCCACAAACCACAAGAAACTTAAGAAGAAGGAAGACCAAAATGTGGACATTTCATTCCTTTTTAAAAAGGGGAACCAAACACACACAGAAAGAGTGGCAGAGATTAACTATGGAGCAGAGACTGAAGGAAGGACAAGCATATAGCTATCTCCTGAGAGACTCTGACAATACCTGACTAATACAGATGTAGAGGCTCACAGCCATTCATTGAACTGAGTACACTGTCCTCAATGAAGGAGTTAGAGAAAGGTTCTATGGAGCTGAAGGGTTTGCAGCCCCTTAGGATGAACAACAATTACTAACTAGTACCCTCAGAGCTCCCAGGGACCCAACCACCAATCAAGGACTATACAGGGTGGGACTGAATGTTCTGGCAGCATGTGTATAGTAGAGGACTGCAAATTTGATCATCAGTAGGAGGAAAGGACCTCGGCCTTGTGAAGGTTCTGTGCCCCAGTGTAGGGGAATGCCAGGGCCAATAAGTGGGAGAGGGTGGGGTGGCAGGCATGGGGAGGGGGGAGGCAAAAGAAGTTTGTTCTTGTTGTTTTTGTTTGTTTGTTTGTTTGTTTTTTGGAGGGGAACCTGGGAAAGGGAAAATTTACATGTAAATAAAGAAAATATCTAAAAAAAAATAAAAAAAATAAAATAATAATAATAAATAAATAAATAAAAAATAAAAAAGAAAGAGATCCCTGTAAACAAGAAGGGTACAGAACACCAAATAGACTAGACCAAAAAAGAAAATCCTCTAACCACATCATAATCAAAACACTAAATGCACAGAACAACGAAAGAATATTACAGGCAGCACAAGAAAAAGGCCAAGTACCATAGAATGGTAGACCTATCAGAATTATACCTGACTTTTCAACAGAGACTTTAAATGCCAGAAGGTCCTGGGGAATGTCTTGTACTCTCTAGGAGACCACACATGCCAGCCCAGACTACTATAGCCAGCAAAACTTTCAATCACTATAGATGGAGAAAAGAAGATATTCCATGACAAAACCAAATTTAAATAATATCTGTCCATAATCCAGCTCTACAAAAGATACTAGAAGGAAAATTCTAACCCAAGAAGTTTAACTACACCACAGGAAATAATTTCACATCAGAAAAAACAAAAGCAAGTGCACACACGCGCGCACACACACACACACACACACACACACACGTATGCATAGTACCACCATCAACATCAAAATAATGGGAATTAACAATCATTGGTCTTTAATATCTCTCAACATCAATGGACTCAATTCCTCAATAAAAAGCCACAGACTCTCAGAATGGGTATGAAAACAGGAGCCATCATTCTGCTGCATAAAGAAGCAACACCTCAATATCAAAGAAAGACAACACCTCAGAGTAAAAGGCTAGAAAAAGATTTTCAAGGAAACAGACCCAAGAAGCAAGCTGGGGTAGCCATTCTAATATTTAATAAAGTAGATTTCCAACCAAAATTAATCAAAAGAGATGGAGGACACCAATCAAAAGAAGAAAACCACCAAGACACCTCAATTCTGAATATCTATGCCCCAAATGCAAGAGTACCCACATTCTTAACTTTACTAAAGCTTAAATCACAAATTGAACCCCACACATTAATAGTGGGAAATTTCAACATGCCACTCTCACCAATGGACAGGTCATCCAGATAGAAACTAAACAGAGAAATAATAGAACTAACAGATATTATGACTCAATGGACCTAACAAATATCTACAGAACATTTCACCCAAATACAAAGCAATATTCCTTCTTCTTAGCACTTCACAGAACCTTCTCCAAAACTGGCCAATATTCAGTCACAAAGCAAGTCTCAACAGATACAAGAAAACAGAGACAACTCCTTGTATCTTATCAAACCATCGTAGAAGCTGGACTTCAACAACAACAGAAAGCCTACAAGCTCGTGGAAACTGAACAATTCTTTACTGAATGACCACTGGGTCAAAGAAGAAATAAAGACATTCTAGAAGTCAATGAAAATGAATGCACAACATACCTAAGCTTAAGGACACAATGAAAGCAATGGTAAGAGGAAAATTCATAGCAATAAGTGCCTTCATAAAGAAATTAGTGAGATCTCATACTAGTAACTTAACAACATACCTGAAAGCTCTAGAACAAGGAGAAGCAAATATACACAAGAGGAGTAGAGTGCAGGAAATAATCAAACTCATGGCTAAAATCAATCAATTAGAGAAACAAAGAGAACAATACAAAGAATCAACAAAACCAAGAGCTGGTTCATTGAGAAAATCAACAAGACAGACAAATCCTTAGCCAAAATAACTGAAAAGAAGAAAGAGAATAATTAAATTAATGAATTCAGAAATGAAAAGGGTGACATAAGAACACACACTGAGGAAATACAAAGAATCATTAGGTTATACTTCAATAACTTGTACTCCACAAAAATGAAAAAATTTAAATAAAATGGACCATTTTCTTGAAAGATACCACTTACCTAAGCAAGATCAGGCAAACAATTTAAATAGACCTATACCCCCAAAGGAAATAGAACCGGTCATTAGAAGTTTCCCAAGCAACCAACTAATCAATCAATCCAGGGCCTGATGGTTTTAATGTAGAATTCTTCTAGACCTTCAAAGAAGAGCAAATACCAATACTCCTCAAATTATTTCATAAAGTAGAAACAGAAGGAACACTGTCAAATTCATTTTATGAGGCCAGTCACTCTGATACCTAATCACAAAGATTCAACAATGAAAGAGAATTTCAGACCAGTCTTCCTTATGAACACTGATGCAAAAATACTCAAGAAAATACTCAAACCAAATCCAAGAAATATCAAAAACATCATCCACCATGGTCAAGTAGGCTTCATACCAGAGATCCAGGGATGGTTCAACATACAAAAATCTCTCAATGTAATCCATCATATAAACAAACTGGAAGAAAAAAAAAAACCTCACAAGATCATCTCATATAATATAAAATATCCTGGTGTAACTCTAACCAAGAAAGTAAAAGACCTGTATGACAAGAACTTCAAATATATGAAGAAGGAAACTGAAAAAGATATCAGAAGATGGGAAGATCTCCCATGCTCAAGGATTAGTAGAATTAACAGTAAAATTCGCCATTCTACCAAGAGCAATCTACAGATTTAACGCAATTCGCATCAAAATTCCAACACAGTTCTTTATAGACCTTGAAAGATAAAACAATCCTATACAATAAAAGAACTTCTGGAGGTAGGTATCACCATCCCTGACTTCAAGCTATACTATACAGCAATAGTAATAAAAACCTCATGGTAGTAGCATAAAAATAGGCAGCTTCATCAATGGAATTGGAGAACCAGAAGTAAAGCTACACGCCTATGGACACTTCATTTTTGACAAAGAAGCTCAAACTATAGGATGGAAAAAAGAAAGCATCTTCAACAAATGGCGCTGGCCCAACTGGATGTCTGCATGTAGAGGAATGAAAATAGACTTATATCTATCACCCTACACAAAACTCAAGTCCAAGTGGATCAAAGACCTCAACAGAAAACTGGACACACTAAATCTGATAGAAGAGAAAGTGGAGAATAGTTTTGAATGCATTAGCAAAGGAGACAACAGCTCAGGCACTAAGATCAACAATAAGTGGAACCTCACGAAACTGATGACCTGTAAGGCAATGGACACTGTCAAAATGACAACATGTCAGCTTACGGAAGGAGAAAAGATTTTCATCAACTCCATATCTGACAGAGACCAAAACATCCAAAATATACAAATATATAAAGAACTCAAGAAACTAGACATCAGCAAACAACCCAATTAAAAACATGAGATATAGATTTAAACAGAGAATTCTTGACAGAGGAATCTCTAGTGGCCAAGAAAAACTTAAAGAAATCTTCAACATCCTTAATCATCAGGGCAAATCAAAACTCATCAGAGAGGCTTCACCTAACAACTGATGAAAACTGATACAGAGACCACAGCCAAGCATTAAGTGGAGACTGGAGAATCCTATGGAAGAGGGGGAGGAAGGTTTAAAGGAGCTACAGGAGTCAAGGACATCACAAAAATCCACAGAGTCAACTAACCTGGGCCCATAAGGTTCATAGAGACTAAAGTGGCAACCAGGGAGCATGTGGGGGACTGCACATACATTATAGTTGTGTAGCTTAGTCTTCATGTGGGACTCCTAACAGCAGGAGCAGGGGCTGTCTCTGACTCTGTTGCCTGCCTTCCCTTCCCTTCCCCTAACTGGGCTGCCTTGTCTAGCCTTAATAGAAGAAGATGTGACTAGGCTTACTGCAGCTTGATATGCCAAGGCTGGCTGATATCCATGGAAGGCCTCCCCTTTCTTGAGGAGAGGTGGAAGTTGGGGGGAGGGGAGGAGAGGTGAGAGGAAGAGACTGGGAGGAGAAGAGGGAGAGATGTAAAATAAGTAACTCAATCAATTAAAAAAATGTAGGTAAAAACATGTAGGCAAACAAAATTACTATTATTTGTAAATGGAACCATAAAAAATGCATAGGGATATATATGAAATAACATGGAGGCAAGCAAGTTAAAGAATTACAGATACTAAAGGAAAAAACGAATAGACATATTAAATAATGTTTGTTTATTTTACTTTATTATAAATGATGGATTCACAAAGTACATTAAGACATATAATTTAAACATTTCAATAAACTATTCTTATCTCAAAATTATTTACTTTATATCCAAAATTTAAAGAGAATAAACCATTTTAACAATCATAAAAATATAGGGGTTGGACAGATGGCCCAGATTAAGAACATTTTTACTCTTGCAAAGGACCCATGTATGGCTCCCAGGATCCACAAAGGCGTTCACAACCACTTATAACTCCAGTTCTAGGGAGTCTAATGTCTCACTTTGGCTTCTAAGGGCACATGGCATATGTGTGGTAATATAACATACATGTAGATACTCACACATGTAATAAAATAAATGTTAAAAAAATCTGACTTGTGAGTCCGTCAAGGATGGACAGATAGCAAGCTGCATCACAGTGAGGGGCATGGGACAGAATTATTCTAAGGGAAGCAGCCTTCCTGGCCTTATAGCTGTACAACAGCCTAGGGAGGGCTCAAGCCTACCTGCTGACTCCCAGAGCTCTCTCTGAAAGAGATGCTTATATCCAATGTCTCCAGAAGACATACAATGTTCCCAAGGCACTGAGTATGCCAAACAAGAAACTCATGCCTCTTATCTACATTCCCCTAGTCATCCTGCTCTTCTCAGAAACCTGGGACTCTTTTTCACTTCTGCCTTTCTGTTCACCTCATCCAACCAGATTCCAACTCCTAGCAACTCCACTTTCTATATATACAATAAACCTGCCTTGTATCCCCTGTGTTCTTTACAACGCCCAGGCTCAGCTCTAAATCATTCTTTTCCAGACTGCTGCAGCTGGTCACTGTGGCTAGTCCAGTCACTGTCTAACTAAAAACTGCTTTATAGCTCCTCCATACTTAGTCCAGATTCTCCAGAATGGCTCCAATGCCCCACCCTCTCTCACTGCCTACTGATAAACCACACCTTCATTTGTACTGAAAAGATCTAGAGTTAAAAGTCCACACTCTATGGTCAGTAAGTAGCAGGGAATTTGTTCTGCCAAGTAGGCTTGCCTGCTTTTTTCTCTTTTTTTTTCTTTTCTTTCTTGTTCCTTTATTTCTCTCCTTCCCATCTTCCTTTCCCCTCTTTTCTTACCCATGCCATGGATGCTGGGGCTTGAAACAATACTTACTTGAGAGCACGGTTACTCTCACTGCTGTTCTCTAACTGGTGACTTGCCCATCTTGAACCCTGGCACTCAGTAGAAACTGCAGGCCTCAGGGACCTAACTCCCCGCACAAATTTGCAGTAGAAATTTTACATCATTTAGAATTCTGCAAAGTTATAAGTCAAGATTTATTACTAGCTCAGATTTTCCCCACATATAAATTATACAGTGATAACAGGTATAGGAAGAGGAAAACTATGGATTTTTTTTAAAAATATCAATCAATTAATTGAAGATAACTAGATACTAACAACAAACTCAAAAAAATATGAGACTATGAAATCAAAACAAGCTACTTGGCAATATTAAAGAATTACTAACTTTTCAGCATAATAATGGCATACTTTCTGAGAAAGCCTGCAGTGCCCTGCCTAGTGTGCCATGACTCCATGTGGAGCTGGAACTGCTGGCACGCACTACACGCTATGACCGGCCATAGGATGGCTTCACTTTACTGATATATGCTAGAATGTATATGGGGAAATTCTACAGAATCTTATAATCATATCAATGTACTGTGATCTAGGGGAGGCTGGAGAGGAAAGAACACTGGAATGAGCTGATCACTGCCACATGGGTGAAAAAGAAAACCTTAACGCTTTAGTCACAGCCCCAGAGAAGTAGAGGTGGATCTCTGTAAGTTTGAGGCCAGCCTGGTCTACACAGCAAGTTCCAGGACAGCAAGGAATGTATAGAGAGACCATGTATCAAAACAAAACAAAACAAATACAAATACAAAGAAACAAAGAAAACAAAACCCCAAAGAAAAAAGAAAGAAAACTTTCATGCATCACAGCTAGGATCTGTTTCTATTAAGGACCTAAGTCATTCACTCACTAAAGCTAGGATCTGTTTCTATTAAGGACCTAAGTCATTCACTCACTAAAGCTAGGATCTGTTTCTATTAAGGACCTAAGTCATTCCTACATTAACAGAAAATCACAGCATCTTTGCCAAGAAATGCAAAAAGAGCACTGGATAAAATTACTCATTGAGATCAACATACATTATATTAAAATGTTTTTAATTAAAAAACAAAATCTATCCACCAGAGAGACTCTGAAAACTGCCATTACTTCTCATCCAACTGTGAGCAGAAGAATACTTCTTTAAATAAATGTTAAAGAGAATTACAAACAAGGAAAGCAGGTCCAGGCCAGCCAACTCCAGCCTGCAGGCTGCATTGTCATGGAGTGCAGGTAAGAATTGATTTCCATGTTGTCCACAGTGGCTACTCTCCACTGGTGGGCAGTTGTGACGAGGCACTGTGGCCTGAAATGCATACAATAGAACTCCATGATTCTTGATGCTCAAAGTTTGCTGACTGACCCAAACCTACCCAAACCTGCAGCCCAAGCCAGGCTGCAGCAAAGATGTGCCTTACAAACAGCTGCTTTAAGGAGCAAAAGAACCACCTTACCTTCTGTAGAGAGTTTACAAAGAACTTGGAATTCATCTTAGAATTGGTCTGCATTGCAGATTTACTTAATTTAAACTCCTTTTCACATCGTGCCAACTCCTTTCTCAGTTTCTCTCTTCGTTGTTGGTCAGCATCTAAGGAAGGAAACAAATTTTTTAAAACAGCAACAAAACATAAATACTGACTTTTTGGTCTTTTTTTTTTTTTCTGGTTTTTCGAGACAGGGTTTCTCTGTATAGCTCTGGCTGTCCTGGAACTCACTCTGTAGACTAGGCTGGCCTCGAACTCAGAAATCCACCTGCTTCTGCCTCCCAAGTGCTGGGATTAAAGGCGTGCGCCACCACCGCCTGGCTGACGTTTTGGTCTTGTTAGACTAATAATATCAAGGATTTCTCCCTTCGCCCAGGCTGTTCTAGAAGCTGTGATGGTCCTGCATGGAGAACTCTGTCCATTGTGGGGATCAAGGCCAATACCCCATGCACAACTAGCACATCTTTTTTGCTAATCATATTTATACTAAATTATTAATATTCAGTATTTAATTAAAAAACAAAATCTATCCATCAGACTCTGAAAACTCATATATGAGTAAGATCCATATACGTCTCTGCATAAAGAGATTCTAGGTAATATGTAATTTATAGAAATTCCAAACAGAGAGTAGAGGCATAAAAATCACTTGGGCCAGGAGTTCAAGGCCAGCTTAAAAGCAATAATTCATCTCAAATGAGTGAGCAAAACAGTAAAGCCATACCAACACTTCAAAGACATTTGTAATCAGGCAACTTACTCCTGTTTCTTTTCATTAATCCTATTCATTAGAAATGTTAGTAGAGTAAACCATATAACCCAATTTAAAAATTGGGTACAGAGGTAAACAGAGAATTTGCAACAGAGAGATCTCTAATGCTTGTGAAGTACTTCATGTTCAACATCCTTAGTCATCAGGGAAATGCAAATCGAAACAACTCTGAGATTCCATCATACACCTGTCAGAATGGCTAAGATCAAAAACTCAATCAACAGCTCATGCTAGTGAGAATGTGATACAAATCCCCTCCATTGCTGGTGGGAATGTTAACTAGTATAACTACTCTGGAAATCAATTTGGTGGCTTCTCAGAAAATTGGGAATAGATCTACTTCAGCTATAGCAACTCCTAGGCATATCCATAAGAAGTCCCACCATACCACAAGGACACATGCTCCACTATGTTCATAGAAGCTTTATACGAAATAGCCAGAAGCTGGAACCATCCCAGATATTCCTCAATCAAAGAATGGAAAAAAAATGCATTTCATTTACCCAATGGAATACTACTCAGCTATTAAAAACAAGGACATCATGAAATTTGCAGGTAAATGAGTAAAACTAGAAAATATCATCCAGAGTGAGGTAATCCAGACACTAAAGGACATAAATAGTATGAACTCACTTATTAGTGGATATTAGTGGATATTACAGGATTACCACGCTACAATCCACAGACCCAAAGAAGCTAAATAACAAGGGCCCAAGGGAGGATGTTTGGTTCTCACTCAGAAGGAGAAGTGCATGTATGCAATCATGTGCCACACACAGTGTGTGCGTACAGATAGAGGACAACTTTTGGGAGTCCATTCTCTCTACATGTGGGTCCTCAGGACTGCACACAGGTGATCAGCCTTGGTGGCAGGATCTTTACACACTGAGTCATCTGAGACTTCTTGTTGCTCTACACTTCCCGCCCATACTTTGGTCTGCACATCTTTGGTCTTTTGAGACAGAATCCTGGAATACAGACCTGGGTAGGCTGATATTCACTGTGTAATCTAGGCTAGCCTTAAACTCAAGGTAATTTTTGTTCCCCTTAAATTCTCAAGTACAGGTATGTGCCATCACATTGGCCTTTCTTTCTTTCTTTCTTTCTTTCTTTCTTTCTTTTTCTTTTTCTTTTTTTTTTGGTTTTTCGAGACAGGGTTTTTCTGTGTAGCCCTAGCTGTCCTGGAACTCACTCTGTAGACTAGGCTGGCCTCAAACTCAGAAATCTGCCTGCCTCTGCCTCCCAAGTGCTGAGATTAAAGGTGTGCACCACCACCGCCTGGCCACACTGGCCTTTCTATTTTAATTTTTTGTGTAACAGTACATGTACTACTATTCTGTTTAATCCTGAAATATGCTAGCTTTCATTTTATCATTTTCCAGGTTTGCCCAGTGATAAATCTTTGATTAACTTGCTAGTCAGTACCTGACTTAAAAACACAGTAAAGTGTGAAACTAACATTTCTATTAGCATTTTTCCATTCATTTCTTTAGTCACTTTGCATCCTGATCATAGCCTTGCCCTCCCCTCCCAGACCCTCACTCACACAGCCATTCTTGCTCTCCTCTGAGAAGGGGAGGCCCACCTGGGTACCAACCCACCCTGGCACCTCAAGTCACTACAGAACTAGGCACATCTTCTCCCACTGAGGTCAGACAAGGCAGCCCAGCTAGGGACCAGGATGCACAAGCAGGCAACAGAGTTGGTAAGTTCCCACTCCAATTGTTGGGGGACCCACATGAAGACTAAGCTGCACATCTTCTACATATGTGGGAGAAGGGACTAGGTCCAGCCCGTGTATGCTCTTTGGTTGGTGGTTCAGTCTTTGGGAGTCCCTAATGGTCCAGGTTAATTGACCCTATTGGTCTTCTTGTGGAGTCCCTGTGTCCTCCAGGTTCTTCAATCCTTCCCCCAACTCTTCCACAAGACTTCCTGAGCTCTGTCTAATGTTTGGCTATGAGTTTCTGTATCTGTTTCAATCAGCTGCTGGGTGGAACCTCTCAGAGGGCAATTATGCTCCTATCTGCAAGCATAATAAAGTATCTTTAATAGAGTCTGAGTATCATTATTAGAGTTCTTGCCCATGGGATTGGGCCAGTCATTAGTTGGCCATTTCCTCAGTCTCTGCTCCATCTTTGTCCCTACACTTTTTGTACACAGAACAAATTTTGGGTTGAATGTTTTGTGGGTGGGTTGATGGTTTTTTTGTTTTTGTTTTTTCGAGACAGGGCTTCCCTGTGTAGCCCTGGCTGTCCTGGAACTCACTCTATAGACCAGGCTGGCTTCGAACTCAGAAATCCGCCTGCCTCTGCTTTCCAAGTGCTGGGATTAAAGGCGTGCACCACCACTGCCTGGCTGTTGGGTTGATGTTTTTATCCCTGCACTGGGAGTCCAGGAGGTAGCAACTTCAGGCTACATATCCTCTGCTGTTAGGAGTCTCAGCTAGAGTCATCATCTTAGACTCCCTGGAACCTCTCCCATCCCTGGTCTCTGGCAAGTCCTAGAGATGACCCAACTCTCACCTCACCCCCATCCTTGCCAATTTCCATTCACTTTCCTTTCCCTATACCTGTCCCCCTCTCCTTCCCTTTCCAATCCCTTCTGCTACCCAGTTCCCTCTATCTATAAAAGTAAAGCTTGTGTAGTACTTGGTAAATAGGTATAATTTATGTGCCAATTAAAAATGAGCAAATTTTAAAAAATAAGATGGTTTTAGACTGGGGAGATAGCTCTGCAGATAAAGTGCTTGCTAAGCAAGCTTAAGGACCTGAGTTCAGATCCCTAGAACCCATGCAAGGCCAGCAGCATTCCTCAGGTGAGCTGGGAGGCATAGTCAGGTAACCGGCTAGAGGCTTGCTGGCCAACTAGCCTAGCATATCCAGTGGTAAGCAATAGACTCTATCTCCAACAATGTGGACGTGAGAGCTGAGCCTGACTTCCACATAGCACATTCATGCCCTCATATATACACACATGCATGGAGAGTAAAAAATAAAAAATGTGAATAAGAGAAACTAAAGAAATTAAGAGGGTGGGTGATGGTGGCATACGCCTTTAATCCCAGCACTTGGGAGGCAGAGGCGGGTTTCTGAGTTCGAGGCCAGCCTGGTCTACAGAGTGAGTTCCAGGACTGCCAGGGCTATACAGAGAAACCCTGTCTCAAAAAAAAAAGAAGAAGAAGAAGAAGAAGAAGAAGAAGAAGAAGAAGAAGAAGAAGAAGAAGAAGAAGAAGAAGAAGAAGAAGAAGAAGAAGAAGAAGAAATTAAGAGGGCATATTCGATCAAAAATCTGAAAGCTGGGGCTGGAGAAGTGGCTCAGCATTTTAAGAGCTCTGGCTGTGTTTTCATAGCACCTAAATGGCAGCTCACAACTGTCTAGTAACTCCAGTCCTGGGCATCCAATGCCCTCTTCTGGCCTCTTTGGGTACTGCACACATATGGTATATAGACATACATGCAGGCAAAACACCCATACATATAAAATAGAAAGATTAAAAATTGATAAAGCTAGCTGGACAGTGGTGGCACACGCCTTTAATCTCAGCACTTGGGAGGCAGAGGCAGGTGGATTTCTGAGTTCGAGGCCAGCCTGGTCTACAGAGTGAGTTCCAGGACAGCCAGGGCTACACAGAGAAGCCTTGTCTTGAAGAACAAAACAAAACAAAACAAAACAAAACAAAAAACAAAAAAAAAAATGGTAAAGCTTATCTAATGTGTTATATATAAAATACTATTTAAACAACAAACTATATTCCAATTTGGTTAATGTAGAAATTGAAATGATCAAGGCAGCACTAGCATGAAAACACAGATGACTAAGTCCAGGGCTATATTGTTTAATATATTGTTTACTGTCATAAGCCTATTTCTGAGTTATCCAGATCAATTATGATGAACATAAACTCAATATGATAAGGAGTAATGATGGCTACTAGTTAGTCATTTGGAGATTACAATATTTTTTAATTTAGCCATTATACTTTTCTTTACATGGCAAAGACAAACTCATGCCTTTAATGATTTAAGTATATATCATGAATAAGAATTAATTTGAAATCTAAAAACAAAATATGAAAGCTAGACTTTAAATACCACTCAATTCTGTTAACGCTCAAAATTTTATCTCTATCCTGAACTCCAGACTCATTCTAACTGCCTTCAAGACACAACTGAATTTATTTCTTTAAATTACATTATTTATTCGGGGCACACATGCCATGATATTCATGTAGAGGTTAGAGGAGTCACTTCTCTCCCACCATGAAGGTCCTGCAGATCAAACCCCTGTTGTCAGACCAGGCAGCAAATGCACTTACCTGCCAAGCTATCTTTCTGGCCCCAACCAACTAATAGGTACTCATTTTGAGCTTAAGATGATGAAGGCTTAAGTCCTAGTTCATTTCCTCCCCCAAATCTTTTCCTACCATACTCTAGTCTAGTAAATCATAGTTCCATCTTTGCAGCTGACAGGTCATCCTTCACTCCTTTTCCCCCTCCTTTCTCTCACACCCTAGTCCTATCTAAGCCATTGACAGACATGCTTGGAATGTCTCCATGGAAACCATTTCCTTCTCTCTTCACTGCTATCAATGTGGTCTATCCTCTACCTATCCACACTCTTCAATGATGGCATTCTGTAGACTATTTTTGCCTCAGTAGCCAGAGAGATGCTTTAGAAAGTGAAGCTGGCTCTGTGATGCCTCTACTCAAGACCCTCCAGTGGGTTTTAGCTTCATTCAGCATGAAGGCCAAGTTCTCCCAATGTATACCTCTGTCAGTCAGGGGGACAACATCTATCACTCTTCTGAAGTTCACATGCTTCCCATACTGTTTCTTTTAATCCACCAATCAAGGTTCCATTTCAAGGCTGTTTCTTCTCTCTGGATTGCTCTTTCACTGGAGGGCCACAATACTCTAAATTCTTTCAGGTCTCTCCTTGTCTCTCCAAGACAAAAAAAAAAAAAAAAAAAAAAACTTCTCCAAGGGGCTCCCAGCTTCCTTTGCCAGGCTCTACCTCCTCCTCACTGTAGGAATCCCCATCTAACATAGTCTCCTTCTTTGTATATGCTCATTGTTTGTCTCCTTCCACTACACGGGAAGCTCTGGAAATCAGTTTTGTTCAACATTTTAGCTTTAGTCTTTGAGTAACATTGTCGCACATGGTAGGCACCCCATCAATATTTTAACTGACAATTATGGACTTTATTTTTAAAACTCTCATCCTATTTCTATGTGTGTGTATGGAGGAGGTGTGCACAGAAGGGATCAGGTACCACTCATTGTACCACTCTCTACTGTATTCTCTTGAGACAGGGTCTCTCACGGAATCTGGGCCTTGGCTGGCGGCAAACCCCAATGACCCTCCTGTTTCCATCTAAAACAGCACAGGGGATACAAGTGTGTCAAGTTGCACCTGGCCTTTCCTGGGTGCTGAGGATTTGAATTCAGGTTGTTGTGCTTGCAGTCTCACCCTCTGAGCTATCTCTCCCTTCCTAGTTTTATTTTTTTATGGTGACGTAAATGATCTCAGTTGTCAGGAGCTCATCACAGGAAAATAAGAGCAATTTCCCCTCATTCTCCAAGTGCAATTAAACAGTATCAGCACTAATGTGTGAATACAGGTCTAAGTTCAAACCAGAACTCCACTGAAATAACTGCAGAAAAAAATGTTTTGAATGCTATTTAACTTAGGAGGATATTTTGCTTTCAAATTTGTTTTGAAGTTATCTAACTTTAAGTGAGAAAAAAATGAGCAGAAAAAATAATGCTGTCTGATGTGAATATTCCTTCAAAATCAAAACTAAGAACATATCACTGTTTAGAATCTTATATGCCAAAAAAAAAAAAAAAAAAAAAAAAAAAAAATTTTATATTTTTTTACTAAAAAAAAAAAAAAAAAAAAAAAAAAAGAATCTTATATGCCTTGACTTCTATCCATGTTCTTCTATTCTAAAATTCTGATTACTTTTTGGTTTTGTATTTTAAAATTTATATTATTGAGCCAAATGGAATTTTATACAAAGGAACTGGAAATGTTCTCACTTGTTCTGGCAGTTTTAGGATTCAGTGGTTTTCATCCTTCTCTGGATATCCTGGAATCTGTATAGGAACTCATTTGGTCCCAGCTCTTTTATTTATTTATTTATTTATTTATTTATTTATTTATTATACATAAGTACACTGTAGCTGTCTTTAGACACACACCAGAAGAAGGCATCAGATCTCATTACAGATGGTTGTGAGCCACCATGTGATTGCTGGGATTTGAACTTAGGACCTTTGGAAGAGCAGTCAGTGCTCCTACCCGTTGAGCCATCTCATCAGCTCCCTTTTAAAAAAAAAATTATTTATTTATTATTATACATTTTGAGGGTTTTAAAACTGACTGGTTACATTTCCTATGGTCTATTCAGGTTTTCTACTCTTAGTTCAGTTTTGCTAGACCGCATGCTTCTCATAAGCTATCCATTTCTTCATGGCACTGCAATTGTTAGTGTAAACTCTTCACAGAAGTCCAGGATCCTTTTTCTCTCTCCTTTGAGTCTTCGTTCTCTTTCTTCAGTCTAGCTAAGATTAGCTAAGAGTGCCAATTTTCAGATACCAATTTTGTTTTTGTTTTGTTTTTTTTGTTTGTTTGTTTTTTAATTCTGTTGTTTTTCTGTCCTTTTCTAATCTTTATCATGTCTTTCTGTCCACTAACTGGGGGTTAATTTCTTTTCTACTTTTCTATTTCCTCTTTGTGCTGACAGGAGGTCTCTCCTATGTGAGGCATGTGCTCTTCCAGTGAGCTGCAGTCTGAACTAGTTTTCCATTTCCTAAAACTCACCAAATCTTTGGTCCTTTGTCCTCTACAGTGCAGGCATCTGCACCTTAGTGCTGATCCTGCTGTGTCTTACTGAGTGGCTGTTCTTTAAGGTTTGGGACTTTTGCTTTTGTTTTCATTTGCAGATTGTTTCCCTGGAGACCAGGCTGGCCCTGTGTCACAAGCCAGGTGACAGGTGTACACCACCTCATCCCATCGAGAGTTCTCTTTTTATTTCACCTTGGACTCAAAGTTACTTACTTTCCAAATTTGTGAACATTACTTTCTGTTGTTAGTTTTTATTTTAATTAAATTGTGGTTAAAAGATATCTGGAATGATTTTTATTTTCTGAAATATGTTAAGATTAATCTGTAATTTGTTATGATAAACTCCAAGAATGTTCCATGTGCTTTTGGAGAAAATGTGCATTACACCCTGGTAGAAAGTCTGGCATGCTTGTTAGGTTCATTTCATCAACTGTGTTACTCACCTCAACTGTTTCTTTACTGATTTTGTTTGGATGTTCTTGCTGTTACTGACAGTGAGTATGGGATCCACAGTCACTGTATTGCTATCATTACGGA
>JADRCD010220144.1:7422-37343 GCA_019843815.1 Montemys delectorum
AAAAAAAAAAAAAAAAAAAAAAAAAAAAAAAAAAAAAAAAAAAAGGCATAGTAAGCCAAACAGTGTAGTGATACTTCTTATGAAATTATTAAATCATCCTCTCTTTGGTGTAAATAGAAACTGAAAGAATCATTAGCTGCAGAAATGCTATTATACACAGAGTTTTAAAAAATAACAAAATGAAAACTTGTACTTCTGTGATTAGCTATTAAAATGTAATGCAGGTAAAATTTGTAAATCAAAATGTCATTTTAATGAAATGAATGTCACAGGGCAGAAAAATAAAGATGCCTCATCACAGCCCATAAATTACTATGCATACTCCAATGGAGTACCATGCAGTTTTCTCCCTTTGAAGAAAGAAATAGGTAGCTATATTACCTTTAAAAATGAAAATTTATATTTTATAATCACTTAACGTTTCGATTATTGGGGTATTTTGATTTACACAAACCCCAGAGTAACACTGGTTAAATGGCAGGCATGAAATGGGCATTACTAAGTAGGTTACTAAAATAAAACACACGTAAAATGTTATGTCAGGAAAAATAAGAGTAGACTTAACTATTTTTTCTTTATTTCTCTCTCATATTTTTCTATATTTTAATTTTTTATAATTGCTTTATCAACAGAAAAGATAAATATTTAAAAAAAAGAACTTTAAAACAAGAGTTTGTTAAAATGTCAGGTACAAGTGATATATGCCAAGCTACACCTATAATCTCAGCACTTAGGGGGAAAAAGCAGCAGAATTCAGAGCTCAGTGCCAACCTCAACAACACAGGGACATCTTTCTTCAAAACAAACAAAACTTCAAACTGACAAATAATATTTAAAGACTTAGATAAAAGCTATGGAACAGACAGTTAGTATAGATAGCAGTTTACATTATCTGGAGACCTGCAGGCACAAAGGTGAAAGGAACAAAAATGAAATGAAACAAAAACTCAGATTTTTTGAAACATTTTCATACAATTTATTTTGATGATATTCTTTCCCTAATTCCTCCACGACCTTTCCCAGCTCCCAACTTCAAGTTCTTTCTCCCTCTCTCAAAAATATCTCTCTGTCTCTGTGTGTGTGTGTCTTTCTCTGTCTCTCTGTCTCTGTCTCTGTGTCTGTCTCTCTCTGTCTCTGTGTCTGTCTGTCTCTCTCTCTCTCTCTCTCACACACACACACACACACACACACACACACACCAAACAAAAACAGAAAAACATGAAGTCCATTGTGTGCTGTACTACTATTCCTAGGCATGTGTATGCCCTGAAGTATGGTCAATATTCCCAGTGACACTGCATTAGAGAAAACAGATTTTCCCATTCCCAAGAGTGATCAATTGCAAGAAGATTGTGGGTTAGGAGTGGAACTTTATGTGCACTTGCCCTTCTCTATGATAATATTTTATCTGAACAAACTCAGACCTTAAGCCTGTTCTATTTCATGAAGATGAGATCTAGAGATGTGTTACCATTGGTACATACCTAAATATCCCATTGATAACCTGAATTGTAGCCATAAATCCATCCATAGCCTCAGGCCTCTTGTCTAAGAAAGAAGGAAAAAAGAAAGGAAGGAAGGGAGGGAGAATAATGGACGAAGGGAGGGAAGGGTAAAGAAAAAGAAATAGAACCCTTTTCGGGGTCAGGACTGGTGAGATGGCACAGCAGGTAAAGATGCTTGTTACCACACTCCAAAGATGACAACCTGAATTCAATCCCTGGAAGCTACATTGTGGGAGGAGAGAATCAACTGCAGCAGTTGTCCTCTGACCCCTCCCCTCCATCCCACCCCACACAGACAGAGAGAGAGACAGAGACAGTGACAGAGACAGACAGACAGAAACAGGGACACAGAGAGACAGAAACAGAGACACAGAGAGACACACACACAGACAATGGTAAATATCCTTTAAACTTCTTCAGAAAATAAAATAGGAAAGCAAACTATTTTATCTTATAAAATTATTTTAACATGACGCCAAATACATTACAGAAAAGCTTGCAAACAGATGAGCTCTTCTAAATGAAAACTCAAGTTCTATATGACTAAAGAAATTATCAGTAATATTAAAGTTCAATTTAAAGTTTTTACAATCCATAAAAGATATCTGGAAATCACTAATTAAAATTCATTATTCTAATGATAAAAATGGAAAAATAGTTGAATGAAGACAGATGAAGAGAAAGTTACTATATAGAAAGTTGTTCAACCACAACAATAACCAAAAACATGCTGGATACAAACACAAGATTTCATTTTTTTTTTTACATCAAGTCAAGCATCAAGCCTGAAAGTCTAAGGAACTAGTGAAGCTGTGAATAGGAGGAATCCTCATGCTGGGCACATGAAACAGAAACAAGTATGTTGATCAGGGGGAACTCAAGCAGAATCTAACAACTCCAGAATGCTCATTACAGGGCATTCCTGCTACTTCACCTTCAGATCAATGACCCCTTTAGAAACCACCTAAGATCCCTGAGCATAAGTGCAAGGAAACACACAAGGATGTCTGCTGCAGTGTATTCCAGTCACTGAAAAAATGAATCAGAGAGAGGTATGAAACCTCAAGGCACAAGCACAACGATGAGCAAACTATAAAATCTTTACAATGAAACATTACATAGAAATCAAAGTAAATTATCTTGACATATAAACATGGATTCAGTTTATTATGATGGCAGGTTGCAAAACTCACATGCAGAAGATATATAATATGGTGCACACAATGTATACACAATTATGGAAAGATTCTGTCTGTCCAGAGTACATGTGGGTTTATGTTCTGCTTCTTTCAGTTTTAAGGGGTAGAAGAATAAATTCCATAACATTTAATTTAATATTGGAATTGTGTGTATTTTATTGAATAAATGGTATTGTGTTTGAGAAAATACTAACAACAATTAATCATGACAAAATATTAGCATTTGTTAATAGTAGATATACAAAAGGAGGTAAGTGAATATTATTCCTTTCCTTCTGTTTTCTCTTATAATTTTAAAATATTTTTAAAGAATAGTTTGTTTTGTTTTTTAAACAGCAGAAGTTTGTGGTAGTGAAAGTAATCCAAAAACTCTCAGGTTATTGCAAACACAAAAGCAAGTCATGAGTCACTTGTTTGAACAGCCTGGCTTAGCCCATCAGAAATGGTTTCTTGATAGCTAGATTTTATTTTTATAGGAAAAATAAATTAAATAACAAACTTAAAAATAAACACAAGAAAAATCTTTTCTCTCTTTATCCCAATAAGTCCCATCTGAAATATTTGTTTATCGCACATGTACTCAAAAGATTTCTGTTGTTCCCTATTATAAAGCGGTGAAGTTTTCCCCAAGAACATTGTGAAGTAAAATCCAGACACAAGGCCATGCTCTAATGGTACCATTAAAATGTTCAGTGCTGTGTCTGGCACTTACAGTAATACTTAAAGCATTCCCCTAAGGCCCATCAAAATAGAGCTGAGATATTATGTTCATTCAAACAAATGTCTTGCAATTTATATCTAATAAAATTTTCCTCCAACATTTTTTCCTTCACTCCTCCCTCATTAATCAATTAAAAAAGGGTAAAAGTACCAAGTGTAGCATAATGTGAGAAAGTTTCCATCTTCCCCCCACCAGAGAGTAAGTATATGACATAGGACTTTCTAAATGTGAGCGATACATCAGAAGGTAAGAGAAGAAATGAATGACAACTCAGGAAGAATCATACTGCTAATACTTCAGCAGATCTTTGCTATACTTGTCTCTTTGATTTTGAAATTATTAGATATTTTTATGGACTTTGCCAGTGAAATAATTCCAGTTTTATTACTATCTATATCCTGTGGTTTTATTTCCTAATAAAAATATGTGTAGTGTTGCTGTTGTCCTGAAGTGTAATTGATTTCTGAGAGGTGTAATTTGCTACCTGAGAAATGGTCTTTTGAATTTCTATAAAATAACACATGGATGAATAAGATGCTGAAAAGGACTGCTGTGCCAAAAAAGTAATAATAGGGACAAAAATTATTTTTCATTATTTCAGTGTTAGATCATTTGGGGTTTAATTTTCTGAGCTTTTTATGGCTTTTTATTAAAACTGCATATTTCAATTGAAACCGTCAAAAGATCAACTTCATGTTATGAAAGGTGTTTGTTTCTCAAATTATTATGCTATCAGAAATTTTAATTTTAGCCCTTTTCCAGAGAATACAAATATGGCATGACAGAAAAAAATCAGAAGGTATCATTAGACAGTCTTTAAGCCTACAGAGTCCTAATCTGTGAAGAAGCCAGCTAGAAACAAACTGTTATACCCATCCCAGACAACATGAGATGCATGCAGAAGGCTTAAGTAGAGGCATTGTCAAAGGCATGGAGACTAATCCCTACCTGCAAAGAAAGAAGACACCAACTCATCTTGATTTGCTCTCTCCCTCTAAGACTGAGCATACCCATGGACTTCATACATTCTTCTCTCACACTTGGCAAAACAGCTCAAGAGACTCGATGTTTTCAAGTATATCACCCCCTCCAAAATAAGCATTCCATGTCCCTAGGAGTCACAAATGAGGTAATTCCAGGTAAAATGGAGACTTAAATACATTTGGAAGGAAATTTTTTCTAATTGAGACAAAAATACATGATTGTATATAAATTGTCCGCCAGGAGCTAAGTTTCAATAAACCCACTGAATGAGAGACAGAAGCAATTGGATGCCAGTGGTTAGAGGTTTTACTAGAGCCAGATTAGAGATCCCAAGTAAGACCCACCTTGTGCCAACTTCTTTTCCCTCTATACACACTATCATCAGGTAATGTTCACTCACCAACAACTCATGAAAAAAATAGTGACTTCATATTGTTGATGGGCTATTTGGGCATGTTAAAAAACAAGAAACAATGGCACTGAGAAATATCAAAAGGCTCTCCTCACCAGGCAGAACCCTGAACAACTGACCTGGCCAGCTCTTTGGTGTGTTAAGTCACTGAAGGTTAGAATGTTGGGAACTGTGTGAGTCATGATGAGTTTAACAGACTGGATGACTGCTGAAAATCCATGGCAGAGAGTGGGAAAAGTGTATCTTGGAGGGGGGGGAAGGATCTACAGGAGTATTTGTGAAGTGTGAAATTCATATTTTATGCATTGAAACATCTATTTGTATTGCATAAATGCAACAGTGTATGCTGCATTTCCTTGAACTTCTCCTTTATGATTCTAGTTAGGAAGGGTGATAGATGAGCTTTCTTCATGACAATAGAAGATAGAACAAAAGAAACAGACATTTTGTCATCATTCTTCCTCCACTTATTCAATTAAACACCATGCTATGAGTCACTGTAATGAAAGCTTCAGGTCATCAAAACTACATATTAGTTAATTTTGAGTCACTTGAGAAAAAAGATGCCCCCCCATCATGTGACTAATTGAATGTGTAAGCTGTTTGAAGAGGCTAAGTCTTCTCTGAAGCTCAGAATCATTGGCTGGCAGAGGGAAGCAAGACTATAGGTCTCTATACTTTTGCACTTGTTTCATTTAGTTAATAGGCCAATCCACTTCTCCAGCAAAAAAAAAAAAAAAAACTCAACTGGGCCTGCAGCTGACCTTTTCATAGTTTGGCCTGCCCTCAGTGCAATTGACATAGAAGCCCAATTAATATGTAAAGGTTTATGGTGCAAGGCCCTGACTTCAATAGACTGCCTTCAGCACCAAGGCCATTGGCAATAGGAAGATCTTATAGTCTTCCTCCCTGCTCAGCCTCCTCTTGCTGACTTGCTGTCTAGGTGTCTTGGGTTCCAGCTCTGGAGAAAGAAACAATGTTGCTGAGCCTTTTCAGACTGTCTTGCATGCATATGCTGAGCTAAATTGTAAGAAACCCACTGAAGAAGGGACAGAAGCAATCAGATACCAGTGGTTAGAGGTTTTACTAGAGTAAGACCAGAGAGCCCAAGCCTATGATGTCATACACTGTATGACAACTTCAGGCTCAAGAAGGCTCAACCCACAGGTTGAGAAGCACTGATCCAGAAAAAAGGAGTCTATGTTTTGTTTTCCTCCTTCTAAGATTTGAGCTTTAAGTCATTGGCTGGGACATTCAAAAGACAGAGAGGCTACAGACTGAGTGGAGCTTCTGCTCTTTCATAGATCTTACAAAGAAACATTTTCTCCAAGGCCAGCAATAAGAGGGAAGCCTTCCTAAATATCTGCTTAGGAATAACTGCCCTGGAAACTGATCAAATTTCAGGACTAATAGCAACTTTTAGTTACTAGACTTCCTGATCATTAATGTAATTTGCCCTAAGCCTCACTATTTACAGAAGCAAAGAGAAATTTTACTGAAAGAAGAAAAGGCAGCATGCAGACACATACACACACACACACACACACACACACACACACACACCAGCTATTTAAGTTAAAAGGTTACAACTGAGAAAGCCAAAAGAAAGAAAAGCTGAACTAAAATATAAGATCTAGAATAAGCTTTAGTAAACGAGCTTTGAATGGGCTAATTATGCATACAAATACTTAATGATTAGATAGAAAATTGCAGGGAATATAATAAAAATTAGATACAATGACTGAGCAGGTTGTCACATTGGATATGCAATTAGCAAGAAGAGAAGAGTGAGTGTTTATGCTCCATTCACTTTCTTCCCTTCATATAGTCCAGGATCCTAACCAGGGGAACAGTGCTACTCGCAGTGGGCGGGTCTTGCTACATCAGTTATCATACCCAAGAAAATCTCCCACAAACAGGACAAGAAGCCTTTTTCTCAGGTGACTCTAGATCTCATCAAGTTGATAATTGAGATTAGCCATCACAGATGGTCTTAGCAATACACTAGCAAAGACTGCAGAAAGCTTAATGAAGCAAAACATATTCAGAGTGAAGTACACATCAGCAAAACAAGAAGCTAAGAACAAAATGAGGATAAGGACATGGTACATAAAAGATATGCAAAGCATAATTGAAATTCCAAAAGGGAAGTAAAGAGGATACAATGTAGCATTTATAATGTGAGTCTAGAAGGCTTTTTTAATTTGCATAAATCAAAGACATCTGTACTCTCATCTTTGTAATTGTATCAATATCTGTAATAGGTAAGATAGAGAAACAACCTAAATATCAAGCAACAGATGAGTAGATTAAGAAAAAATAGCACAATCCTATAGTGAAATAAGATCCATCCTTAAGCAAAAAAGACAATCTTGTTATATACAATATAATGCATAAATCTGGGGGAAATTCCTCTTCATGAAGTATGTCAGCCAAATAATCAGAAATATTCCATGAGTTTAGTTGTAAAAAATATTTAAAGTTAACAAGGCAGAAAGAAGCTATACAAGTTTAGTTTACATTAGAGTCATACAGTTTTACACACACACACACAAAAGCTGTAGACTTTATATAGTCTGGTATATCATATCCCTAATTAAATACTATGCTGTATATTTACAGTTTTGATAAGGGAGTAGATCTCATGTCATATGTTCCAACCACCACATCATCATCTGTCTCTCTGACTATCTATATTCAAGATGTAAAACAAACCTCAAGCAAGAATACAATAAAAATTATAAAACTGATCCGAGGGCACTATATTAAAATACTATCAAAAAGAAACAGTTACAAGAGGTTTCATCTTCAACAGGTAGCCAGGGGACTGATGATATTTTCTCAATATAAACCACAGAACCAAAAAACAATGAAATCTTTTAAATACTGAAAGTGAACACCTTAAAACTAGGATGATATACTTACTATAAATAGTACATCAAAAATAATTGTAAAATAGAGCCATTTCAAACAAACAAAACTAAAATTAAATTCCTCTATGGTTGAACACCAAGCAAGGAAGTTCCAGAGTTCCTTGAAGAGAGAAAACAATGAAAGTTAGTAGTTCAGAAACACAGGCACAGGGATCATCAGATTCTGGTAAAGATATTTCAAGATCTAGATGAATATGGCCTTATTTAAGAAGGAGAATATTGTCTGTGGGCTTTAAGGAAGGAAGCCAGACATGACAAACAAGTGACAGCCCAAGGAGAATTGCCATAGTTACAATTAGATGGAATCAACTCTAAAGCAAGAAGCAGCATTACTAGAAAAGAAGGGAGAAATAAATTGTTCATACTTTCTAAGGACAAATGGGTCAACTCACTACAAAGGTAGTAAAGTTGTAGTATACTTTCTAATAGCATAGCTGTAAAATATGTAACAGAGTTGCTGGTGTAACTAAAATAAATATGAAAGCACACAATCATATTGAAAGGTGTATTTTATCAGTCTTATTTCAATAATTTCAATATTTCATCAATAAAAATAAAGATCTGAGCTACTTTGTCTAATAGATATATCTAGAACACCCGAGCTACAGACTTTACACTTTTTCAAACGTACAAGCAATATTTACCAATTAATTTCCATCTATTTCTGAAACAAATCTGTGTAATCTTAATTTTTTAAATCTTATTTTTAATCATGGTTCTTAAATGTTTTAACCTCTCTTTTAGCCTATTATCCACCAGAGGTAGTGAAAAAGAAAGCATGTGGGGGAAGTGATTCTGTTTAGAAAGTTTCTTTGGAACAACTTCCCTCTGTGTTGTCTGGAAATCAGCAGTTTAGTTCATAGGTTAGTGATGGCTACTCGATCTATTCACAAACACTATGAATACAACAGCAATCCAATTCAGTAGAGTCAGGATAGCAAACATGAATCAGCAGTGGTGGCACTACCCAGCAGAAATAGGCAGGCCTCAGCCTTGGTACAAGTCATTAGAAGGGACCTGGTGGAACGACAGAAGATTTCTGCTGTGCCTCTCTCAGGAAAGAAAAGATCAACAAAGATGCAAGACCCCTAAGTGTTGTACAGCTAACTCTATAAATAAGTAAAGCTCAGCCTCTACCACTGTCTTTCGAGTCGTACTTATATCCTTTAAATATCATGTGTCCTCTATGGGTCTTGACTCATCATAGGTCTTGTTTTAGTACGTGTCTTGTCTCAACATGTGTCTTGTCTCAGCACATATCTTTTCTTAACATGTGTGTCTACCTCAGCTGACATCACTTTGTTAATCAGCCTGAGTCCTCAAAAGCAACAAAGAAATTGTAACACACCATCAGAAGTTTTTTGATACGTTTCTCTCTATGAAATCTTAACAAATGTAACTCAACTATGTAATGTAAGGAGGACCAATATATGTGTGTTGTTAGCAAAGAATCCTTTGTCATATGTTCTTTCATGTGCTTGTGTTAACAGAAAATCCTTTCATCTGTGTTTGCCTTAGACAACTAAGTCTTCCTTCACAAGTCTACCTTAGTCATTCACCTGTGTCCACTTCAGCTAAACGTTCCATCACATATTTGCCCCAGGAAAACACCATCCAACCAGCTTTCCAAAGAATCCTTAAGTTTCTCCTTCAAAGGTACAGTTCTGGTATGTAACAATTTCCTTCAGGAATAGAATGATCTGTCCTGCATGGAAGCTCTTGAAAAAGGTAAACAACTCAAAATACCTTCAGGAACTTCCTGAAACTAACCTGGTTGACTAGGCTCCTCCTTGCCAGGGTAAGCAGTAAAAGCTGATAGTTCATTTTAGAAGAGAAAGCAAAGCTGCAAAGAAGACTATGAGACCAGTTGAGCTAACCGGAAGAGATATAGACCAACTGGCACATTTGAAAGACACTCTCCAACTTCTTGAGTTGCCTGCAGACTGTGCAATGTAATGCAGGTTCCTGGGTTTGTGAGTTGTCACCTATGCTTGGGTGAGCTTTTGTATACAGAAACAAGTCTTTGACTTGCTTCTGCTCCTACAGTAATTCCTCACTCATATTCCTGTAAGTAACCCCAATAAAGTTCATCAATTTACTCCAAGTTGGACGTTGCTGATATTCATACTTTAATATGTCTGTCATGGGTTTCCTACCTTGGTGAATAGACATTTGTGTTGCATCTCCACAAGGAAAGTTTTGTTACTCAACAAGTTCTCTTAAGGAGGGAAATGCAAATCAAATCTGGCAATACATAAGAAGGGTAATACATCATAATCATGTTGGCTTAATTCCAGCACTGTGACCCATACAAGGAGAGATCAGCATCTAAAAAATTAAACAGCAATTTACCACATTGACAGAATAAAACAATATGTTATCATCTCAGTAGGTGCAGAGAAAAACAATCGACACTCTCTCATAAATTGAATTTTTTAAAGAAAAATATATGGCATACTAAAAATAGAATGGTTCTTCCTTTATCAAATAATTAGCTATAAAAAAAATTCTGGTACCATAAATCAGATGAAGAGTCAATTATTGAGAGATGGTTGGAAATAATACAAGGACGAGTAGAGGTAAGACATAACTATTCTTACCAGGGTGCATGATTTTACAAATGGAGCATCAGAATATCTCTACATTAAACATAGTCTTTAATGCTTCCATAAGTATGTGACTGTAATAAGGAAATCTGTTTTTAAAATCAATATAATTACTTTAGAAAATAAGAAATTAACATTTATCTTCTTTAAGTTTTATTTATGTGAATGCGTTTTTAGCCTACATGTATGTTTCTTCATTTTGTGAATATGCGTGGTGTCCTCAGAGGCCAAAGGAGTGTATTGGACCCCTCTGTGTGAGCTAGATTTATGTCAACTTGACACAAACTATAGTCATCTGAGTCAGGTAAGAGAATGACTCTATAAAATTGAACACAGGTCCTATGGAAGAGCAGCTGGTGCTCATAACTACTAGCCCATGTCTCAAGGTCCAATAAATTAGAATTTAAGAAACAAAATCAAAGTCAAGATGTAAACAGTAGGTGTATTCTTGAGGTGGTAGACTTTGTTGCCAGAGATAACAGTTCTCTCCATTCTAATGTACCTCTGATACCATGCTCATCAAAATTCCAGCCGTTTATTTTTCTATAACCCTTTACTAATGTTCATGCTAATTACAAAGGCAAAGTAAGATAAATTGCAACTCTTATAAGAAGCGACAAATAGAAAAACAAAACAATTAAAGCCCCAAAGTGAATGTCCATGAGTGGGGAGGAGGATGGGGGGGGGGCGAGAGACAGAGACACAGAGAAAGAGAGAGAGAGATTGAGAGATCTGATAGAGATGTCATCAAAAAACAAGGCCAGCACAAATCAATAATCAGGGAAATGTCAGAAAATAATGGATCTGGATCAGTTAGATACCTTGAACCAATTGTGACTTTCAATCTTGATTGTCAGCTTGATTAGAGTTGGCATCTACTGAGAAGCAGACTTGGAGAGCGAGTCAGCGAAAGCACTTCCAGTAAGAATAGATAGAAGGGAGAGTACCCAACTGTAAAGTGAGTAGCATCTTGCCATGATGGCCCAGACGGGAAGAGACTGAAGAAAAGCTCAATGTTGTTTGCCTGCCTATGTTTCTTTATTGATGGTGAATGTGCATAGCCTGTCTGTGTTACCTGTGCTGCCACTCCTCATTGACATTAGAAACCAGTTTAACCTTCCCATGTAGACTGAAGACCATAGCTCTCCAAGAATCCTCCAGGTCCTTAGTCCCAGGATTAAGACTATTAAAGATTCATAGACTGAGCAGATAACTGCCTCTCAGACTCTCCAGATGCAGATGGGTATTACTGTAGTACCCAGACACTACGGCTAGGAAGCCACTATAGAAAATTTCTTTGGATAATATATACATTGTATGGGTGGGTTTCTCTAAGGAACCCTGCTCATAAAACCTTCAAAATGAATCTGGATCTCTCATTCTTAACATAAGAGCCATTTCCAAGTGGAATGTAGTGCAGAATACTGAAGGAAAGATTAAAATCTGTAAATGCTAACTGCAGAGACTATCTTCTTGACATTAGGATTAGGAAAAGATTACTTTTAAATGAGGCAAAACCCACTAAACATAAAGGATGATTGATGAATCACAGTTAGCTAAAATTGGGACTTTCAAATGGCCATAAATTGAATGAAAAATAAGGCAGTGTGGGAAGTATATTTGTACTACTTATCACTTAAAATGGTTCATGATAGAGCTTTGTGTTTATAGATGAATTTGTGTGTGAAAGGAATCTCTACAAATGGAAAGGAGAAGATGAACCCCAGGAAAAACAGCAGCAAGTAATGTAAACTGCATAAGTTTTTTTTAATGGGAAATACATATTGCCAAAAATCTATAAAACAACTGACCAAATTTATTGGCAAAACAAAAATTAAAACAATAAGGAAATAATGTGGTAGAAACATCTCAGTGCCTAAAACTAAAACTTACTGAGTATCTTAGGATTATTACTGCTGAGATGAAACACGATAACCAAAATCAACTTGGGGAGGAAAGAGTTCATTTTACTTATACTTCCAGGTAACAGTCCATCACTGAGGGAAGACATGGCAAGAAATCAAACAGAGCAGGAAGCTGGAGGTAAGAGTTGATGAAGAGGCCATGGAGGGTTGTTGTCTAGTAGCTTGTTGCCCCTGACTTGCTCAGCATGCTTTGTTATAGAACCCAGGACGACCAGCCAAGGGGCGGCTCCACTCATAACACTCCTGACCTTCCAACACACTGAGTATGCCTTAGTGATTTTGAGCAAAAACCTCCAAAACAAGTACTGCTAAAAATGTAAATGGATCCTGGAAATGTCGGCTAAGGTTAGATGAAGACATACTAAGAGTCAGCCATTTTGTTTCTCATTATTATTTGTCTTAAATAATTTTACCCAGAACACACATCAGAGGTGTTCTGGAGCAGAGTAATATTTTCTTTTTATTACTTCACAGTGAGTCCTGTAACATACCCACCTTTTCCTGCTTGTACCTGAGTTCACACAGGGAAATTAGTAGACACATTTCATATACGATGGTTAGATTCTCCATGATCTAGGGACAATTATGAAATTTCTCTCTTCCTTCCTTGAATGACTTTCTCAATCTGCTTTTTTCTCATGTAAATGCATTTATCCCAAATGCCAAGTATTCAGAAAATCACAGCAGCATCTCAGTGGATAGAGTAGCAGCCTCCAGGATGAGGAAAATCTGGGTGCTTCTCTCCATAGTATAGAGAGAGAAATAAAAGTCTTCGCCCTTAAGTACTTGCAGATCTAATCTTCATAGTGTGTGAAAATATTTCTAAGAGAAAGGAAAGTATTTCTCTAAAGTGTATTTTGCTTCCCTGGCTTGGGCTATTACTTATTTATGTTTTAATTATATGTATGTGTGTTGCCTGTATGGGGTTATATGCACTTGAGTGCAGGTACCCATGCAAGCCTGAAGAGAGCATCAGATATGTAAAGCTAGAGTTATTGGCAGCTATGAGCTGCTTGACATGGGTTCAGGGAAACAAATTCTGTAAGAATAGAAAGTGCATCTAACTACTGAGCCATCTCTCCAGCACATTAGAGACTTGACTTTCAACAAAACATAGGAAATTCAAGTAATATTCTATTTTCCCTAGATTATACATCTAATAGAAATGTATGTACATGTATGTACACCATGGACATATTCAAAAACGTTCACAGCAGCTTGTTCTTACAAGGTCCAGACTAAAGCTAACCTAAGGCTCCAAAAGAATGGAAAATCATCTATTACAGTGTTCACATACAAGAGAATACTATAAAGGCATAAAAATGAGAGACTTTCTATTGCATGCCACAACATAGATAATTCTCACATACAGATGTAAGCAAAAGAAGCCAGACAAAAAAGAATGAATACCATCTGACTCTACTGAAATATAACCCAAACTAAGTGATATGTACTAGTCCACTTCTCAGTGGGCTGAGGTGACAAGATCACCTTAGGTCACAAGGTTAAGACCCCTGGTAACACAGCAAAGACTGAGATGTCAAGATCAGAACCCTTGAATAATACTATCCTTTGTCTTGGTCTGATCCTGGTAGCATAGATGTGCTCATTCTGTAAAAACTGATCAAGAACTTCAGCATAGTCTCTATACTCGTGAGTACTTAAACATAATGTTTTTAAAGGGAGGGGACAAAGTTCTAAATAGGGTCAGCAGTTCTCAGATAATCCAGATAAGCAAAGGACCCACTTCTGTACATTCTAGTATCAAAAATAGCATAGGCCAAACCTTGTTCTCTCTATTTCTCCTCTGACTCTCCTCTTTCTCCCAAGTAGGCTTGCCAGAGAAAGACAAATTATGTGGTAGATAACAGTGTGGCTAATACTATTTGTTCCTGTATGGTGGACAACATATAGGATTTGAGGTTCTGGTCTTGTGTTCACTACAAGAATTAGCAAGACACTGGCATCTGTAGCTTTTGAAGACATACAGACATTTTTTTTACAATCAAAGTTCTCCGTTCTGAGTCATCCAGATATCTCAGTGGGCAAAGACACTTGCTTCAAAACTGACAACCTGAATTTGATCACTAGTACCTAGGTGGAAGGAGAGAACTGACTCCCAAAAGCTATCCCCTAAGCTCTACTTAGACAAAGTTTGCATGTGTACACTTCCACACACACAAAATAAAATGAATAAAAATGTAATAATGTTTTTAAGTTACCCATTCTACATCTCTTATTAAATATTTTAGATGCTTATATTGTTTAAATAAAAGAGGAAACTTTTGTTCCACAGGAAAGGTACACTAATTACGTATAAATTTACACATTTAGTTCTCCATGACGAAAACATGCTGACCACTGGAAAGAGCAACATATCTCAACCTAACAGTTTCCTGCTGCAAGGGGGGACTTCAGGTGAGAGCACAGAAACCAAGAGCTATCTCTAATGTTCCAAAGCAATTTGCTAAAGCCAGACTCATTCCTTCACACACCTGCAAAAGATCCAGAAGCCCATGGGGAAGTAAACATTTATTTCAAAAATAAACTTTAAAGTTTGGAAATAAAAACAGACAAGCTGTTTTCTTGTGTTAGAAACTGTGGCTCAGTGCTAGCAGAGGTGCTGTAATTAGGCTTTCAAAGAGCAGCAATAACAGGTGACAATGTACTCAGAGACATTCAAGCAAGTACACAGCTGAACAAGCGCAATTTACATCCATTACCCACAGATAAACACAGAGGACTAGGAAGCAGGAAGGAAGAGTTCTCATTTGTCCTTACCACAGACTATATGAATTTTCTTCTCTACATAATAGAAGTGAGAACTAATTCCTGCCCCATCATGAGATGCAAATGACCAAAGGGGAAAAAAATCTTTTAAGGAAGTAACTTAGAAATCACCATTGTGGGGCTAGAGCTGTGGCTCAGTTGGGAGAGGGTTTTTCTAGTGTGTATGAATGAGGCCCTAGGTTCCATCCCCAGCACTGCATAGAACAGGTGGTAAAGCATGCCTGTGATCCTAGCACATGGCAGGTAGAGATAGGAGGATCAGTATTCAAGGCCATCTTCAGCTATACAGTGAGTTCTAAGCCACCCCTGGATATATGCACTCCTATCTCAAAAGGGGGCAGGGAGAGTGTGGACTGGAGAGTTGTTTCAATAGTTAACGGGATTTGTGGCTCTTTCCAAGGACCTGGCACTTACACTTGGAGATATGCCTATAACTCTAGCTCTAAGGAATATAGTGATTTTTCTGGCATCAGCAAGCTCCAGGCAGACATGTGGCAAACTTACATACATACCAGAAAACATCTATACCCATAAAATAAAAATGAGTGACTCTTTGTTTTGAAAAAGGAAAGAAGGAAAAACATCATGGTAATTACTATTAAAATCTACTGGAGCCTTTGCTTCTGTCCTTTTCCTTATAAGCCTCTTTTTCTGTCTCTTTATTTTTCTTTTTCTCATTTTCTTCTCTTCATTTTTACTTTTGTCTCCATCATTTGCCCTTTCTACCACTCTGAACTGTACACTGTATACACATTAACTGACTATATTTTCATTTCTCTCTAAAACTTCAGCTAAGTTACTTTTTCTTGTTTGTGACCCAAGATTGATTTAATTTTGTTGAGTCATTGGTTCATATAAAAAAAATAAAGTTTTCTTTCTGTAGTCTAAAAGAATCATCCCTGAGTTTATTGGAATAACAGAGTCAATTTGTTAGTGAACAATATTTCAGGGTCACAACCAACCAACCTAGTAGTGATTTTCCTTTCAGGGACATTGAACCAACACCACCTCATTTCTTTCAGCTGCCCGGTGTTCTACCCTTGGGTGAGTATGTATCTAGAATGGCTTCCTTCTTTGTCCACTTTCTGAATGGTAAATGAGATCCTAGAATCTCTGATCAATTTTCATCAATCAATAAGTACTTTCTTAGCATTCATAATACGTACAGTTTGTGTTGGGTATTTGGAAAACTGTAGTTAAGAAAGTGTATTTTTATTTTAAATATCTTGCAATATTTCCACACCAGGAAAGAAATTATATATAATATATGATATACAAAGTTTATATGATATTGTACTATAGTATATTATTATATTATATAGAGCAGAAAGACTGAATAAAGCTAATTAAAATATCCATGCCTTATTACTCCTATGGAACTGAAACTGTGCACCTGTTCATCAGGACATCTTCTTCCTTCCATCTTTCTTTATTCTTTCTTCCAATAAATATACAGAAAGAAGCCTTTGTTGGATACTCACAGATCTTCTGGCTGGAATATTAAAAATGTCTTCACCTCAAAGACTTTCATCTAAAAGGGAAGATAAGCAAATAAACAATTTCTGAAACATAATGAAATAGGTACTATCACAGCAGGGGAGAGAAGATAGCACAGTAAGAAGAACTGACTGCCTCTGGACCAAAGCTTACAGAGCAGAAAGAGCAAGGGGGACAAAGCTGCTTTGTCCTTTGCTGTGCTTGCCCTCTTCTGCTGACCATTGCTCAAAGGCCACTATTCTTAAAGAGATCTATGCAATGATTCCTCAGTTTATACTTAGCTCTTAAAGATTTTCCACTACCATGTAGAATTAACCCCTGTATACTAACTCATACAGATGTCATAATAAAAGATAAGGCCTTATTAATCCCTAATGAGTAAACAGTGAATATAGATGGAGCATAGACAGTGCAGAGCACAGAGTGTTTCTCCCAACTTCCTTAAAGTATCCAGTCAAATAAGTTAATGCAACATCTTAACTGGAAAAGACAAGTATATCTACATAGACAGATATTTACAAGTAGGAAGACGTGTCCCAGTCTTTAGTAGTATCACTGACTCACTGAATGTTTGTTCTATCATATTGTATCTGTTCATATTCCTCAAATCATAAATTCTTCGAAGATTCACTGAACCTCTGTTCACTTTAGCTGTTAGCAGTCAATTGCTTCCTAAGAACCTAGGTCTGTATCAGCTACAATCAGGCTTACCTAAAGCAATTGTTCTTCCCACAAGCTGCATTGTTTCATGCAGCTGTCATTCCAGACAGCAGGATGAAACAGCCACACAACTGTCTCTAAAATAAATTATTGTTACTGAAATTTGATAAAGGTATATGAAAGTATAGTTCGTTCATGTGGTGTGTGTATGTGGAGGCGCCTAAGCTCTGTGTTCTTCAAGACATCAGAAGTTTTTGTTCAGATAGATAGATTTTTGTATATCAGGAGTCATGTTGTGTACCTCAAACACATAAACTGGTATGTGGAAAAGAAGGATTAAGAGAACCTATCGCAAACACACACACACACACACACACACAGTCATGAAACTGTAAACTAGATTAAATTGTTTATCTCACTTTCTTTGTTAAGTATAAGCTTCCTCCCTTTATTCTACTCTTCTCTTGACACTTCCAAATAGCTTTCACATCTCACCTGAAAGACCAGATCTTGGGTTCAGACTCCATCTTAGAGAACCTGACCTAAGTTTCAACTCTTTAGCACCAGTTTCTAAGTTACTCCCCAACAAACTTGAGACAAGCACCAGTTTCCAGGTTACTCCCCAACTAACCTGTGCCTCCAGGTTACAAGCCTGCCCTTGACACTTTACTTCCTAACAACCACCAATCAGGAGGAAAGCAGAAGGTAAGTTAATGGTTTGTCTCCCAGCACCAGCCAATTATTTTTAAGAGGAACAAAATTCAATAATAGCCCCCCAATCAGATGTGTGCCAGATATAAATCCTCTTGCTTGCTTGCCATTTCCTATAAAACTTTATCCCACTGTGATCTGAGGCTTCACCCTCCTGTCCTGCATCAGAGAGGGCTTGGGGCCCAAAATTGAGCTTGAATAAAGCGCAATTGTATCAGAGGTAGATCCTTGGTGGTATTTTGGGGTTCACGAATGCTTACTGGGCACAGCACACTTATATACACAATTTCAGGCTGGAAGTTCCAAAATATCTGCTGCTGGTAGACCCCAAACCTTGGAGCTTTGTGAACTGACTTAATATGGCACCTCATGCAATTATTGTGGCCAGAATCGTAGGATATAGTGGGATATGTGCTGACTTCGGTGAATGAGTGGGGAGATCTGGAATGGGAACTGGGAAATGGACAAGATCTAAAGATGAATATAGCATGGGCGCTGCTCTCAAGATTTGGCACACTGTTTAAAGGAACAGTCATGTGTAATTTCCTTAGAAAACCAGGTACAGAGTGTTGACAAACCTGGCTCATACAGCCCCTCTGGAGGAAACCGCAAGGTAATTTGGCAATGACTCTTGACTCTTCTTCTGTCTCATGCCAGGGTTCTCCTGCCTCTGTGTGAAGGTGCCTTGCATCTCTTACATAACAGATCAGGAAGCTTCCAGACTACAGGGAAGTTGCGATAGGAAGCAGAGAAGAAGACAAGCATTCTAACTTTAAATTATTTAGGGTTTTATGAAACTAGTAATTGCCAAGGATACTAGCAGTCCTCAAGTTAAATCATCTTCTATGCTTTCTTTCATATATCCTGATTTAAACAGCTGTCACTCTTTCTTTCATTGAGACTTGTCTGCTTCCCCTCCTACTGATGATGTTTTTAAGCAATAACAAATGACATTAAAATTCAATCAAAATGTCTATTTTTTATCACTTTTTGACTAGAATTATGAATTAAATCTGAATAATTGCCTTTTCCCCCAGCATAAAGAAGATGTTCAAACCTATCATCACAATTCATAAGGATTCTTTTAAAACACCAAGCTGTGTTTATATTTCCTAAGGTCACATTTTGGTGGCTGAAGCAAATCTAAGTATGTGGTTATTTCCTGAATTGTCAAAGCCTGCTTATCCTATAATCTTAGTATCGACCTACAATTTGTTTAGACATATATCATATAATTCCAAGCATACAACCAACAAAAGTAAGATTAGATATTAATAAGAGAACACGTCAAAAAGGTCCTATACAGCAAGGGAAACAGTCAACAGTGAAAAAGAGTCATTTGAAATGTAAAACCATGTAAATCATATATCTGATGGGGAACTACAGCCAAAATGTACAGTTTTCCCTGTAACTTAACAGCAATAGCAGTAGTAATGAATTAGAACTTAACAAAAGCCTTGGATAGACATTTCTCAAAAACACTAAGCAACATCACTGATCAACAAGAAAGTAAATTAAAGCCACAATTAGACATGGCCTCACATCTGTGAGAGAAGCTATTACCTTAAAAAGTATTTAGAAGAATAATTAGAAAGTGAACTTTTATACATCGCCGGTGGGAATATGAAAGGTAGACATTGAGAGAAACTGTATAGGAATATTAAAGAGGGGGGCAAAAATAGAATACTATCAATCTTATAGCCCATTTGTGATTATACATTTTTTTTAAAAAATTGATATTAGAATAGTGAAGAGAACTTAAAGTTCGATGGATTGGGGTTTTTATTGAATATCTTCTTTATTTACATTTCAGATGTTATCCCCTTTTCTCATTTCCCCTCCAAAAACCCCGATCCCATAACTCCTCCCCCTGCTTACCAACCCACTCACTCCTGCTCCCCTGTTTTTACATTCGCCTACACTGGGGCTTACAGCCTTCACAGGAGCAAGGGCCTCTCCTCTCATTGATGTCCAACAAGGCCATCTTCTGCTCCATATGCAGCTGGAGCCAAGGTTCCCTCCATGTGTACTCTTTGGTTGGTGGTTTAGTTTCTGGGAGCTCTGGGGATAGTGGTTGGTTCATATTGTTTTTCCTCCTATGGGGCTGCAAACCCCTTCAGATCCTCCCATCCATTCTCTAGCTCCTCCACTGGGGACCCTGTGCTCAGTCCATTGGTTGGCTGTGAGCATCCACTTCTGTATTTGTCAGGCACTGGCAGAGGCTCTCAGGAGATGGCTATATCAAGCTTCTATCAGCAAGCACTTCTTGGCATCTGCAATAGTGTCTAGGTTTGGTAAATTGTATATAAGAGGGATCCCCAGGTGGGGCAGTCTCTAAATGGCCTTTGCTTCTGTTCCATACTTTGTCTCTGTATCTCCTACCATGGATATTTTGATTCCCCTTCTAAGAAGGACCAAAGGACTTCGATCTTCCTTCTTCTTGAGCTTCATGTGGTCTGTGAATTGTATCTTGGGTATTCCAAGCTTCTGGGCTAATATCCGCTTATCTGTGAGTGCATACCATGTGTGTTCTTTTGAGATTGGGTTACCTCACTCAAGATGATATTTTCTAGTTCCATGCAAATGGATTGTTAAAATGTTACAATAGTCAAGATGTGCAAACATCCTAAATAGCTACTACAAAGGAAAAAATACAGAGAATATGGTAGATATGTAGAATGTGATAATATCAAGACAGTAACTAGTAGATGCTGCCTCATACAACAACATGGGTGAATACAAAGAATATTTGCCCAGAGAGGAGTACCAGTCACAGGGTCACACACCTATGGTAGGCTCATAAATCAGCCCAATGCACAGCAGCAGAGGGTAAACTGGTATAGCCTGGGTAGAAAAGGAAATGAGCTGTCATTCAAGCAGCATCGTATTTCAGTTATACAAAATATGATAATTCTAGGAAGCTTACTCCAGATGTTCTGCAGCATCAGGCCTCTAATTAACAGCACTATATTTTACATTTCAAGTTGTAAGATAGTAGATCTTATGTTAAATGTTCTTAACACAATAAAAAGGAATACCATAGAATAAAAATGTCAATAGGCTCTGCAACTCCTTCCATTGGTATTTTGTTCCCCCTTTTAAGAAGAAATGAAGCGTCCACATTTTGGTCTTCCTTCTTCTTGAGTTTCTTGTGGTTTGTGGATTGTACTTCGTGTATTCCAAACTTCTGGACTAATAACCACTTATCAGAGAATGCATACCATGTGTGTTCTTTTATGATTGGGGTTACCTCACTCAGGATGATATTCTCCAGATCCATTCCCCTAAGAATTTCATAAATTTATTGTTTTTAATAGCTGAGTAGTACTCCATTGTATAGATGTACCACAATTTCTGTACCATTTCTCTGTTGAGGGACATCTGGGTTGTTTACAGTTTCTGGCTATTATAAATAAGGCTGCTATGTACATGGTGGAGCATGTGTCCTTTTTACATGTTGGAGCATCTTCTGGGTATATGCCCAGGAGTGGTATAGCTGGATCCTCTGGTAGAACTATGTCCAATTTCTGAAGGAACTACCAAACTGATTTCCAGAGTGTTTGCATCATCTTGCAATCCCACCAGCAATGAAGGAGTGTTCTTCTTTCTCCACAACCTCTCCAGCATCAGCTGTCACCTGAGTTTTTTATCCTAGCCATTCTGACTGGTGTGCAGTGGAATATCAGGGTTGTTTTGATTTGCATTTCCCTGATGACTAAGGATGTTGAACATTTCTTTAGGTGCTTCTCAGCCATTTGGTATTCCTCAGTTGAGAATTCTTTGTTTAGCTCTGTATCGCATTTTTTAATAGGGTTATTTGGTTCTCTGGAGTCTAGCTTCTTGAGTTCTTTGTATACATTGGATATTAGCCCTCTATCAGATATAGGATTGGTAAAGATCTTTTCCCAATTTGTTGGTTGCTACTGAAGGAAGGGCAATCCAGCCTGATATAGCTGTCTCCAGAGAGGCTCTGACAGTACCTGACTAATAGAGAAGTAGAGGTTCACAGCCATCCATTGAACTGAGTACAGGGTCCGCAAATGAAGGAGCTAGAGGAAGGACCCAAGGAGCTGAAGGTTTGCAGCCTCTTAGGACTAACAATAATATGAACTAACTAGTACCCTCAGAGCTCCCAGGGACTAAACCACCAACCAAGAGCACACATAGTGGGACTGATTGCTCCAGCAGCATGTGCATAGTAGAGGATGGCCAAGTCAGTCATCAATGGGAGGAGAGGCCCTTGTCCCTGTGAAGGTCCTGTGCCCAAGTGTACAGGAATGGGAATGCCAGCAGTAAGCAAGAGAGGGTGGGGTGGCGAGCAGGGGGAGGGGGGAGAGTTTGTTCTTGTTGTTGTTTTTTGTTTCGTTTTGTTTTATTTTTTGGAGGGGAAACTAGGAAATATGAGATGTAAATAAAGAAAATATCTAATAAAAAATTAAAAAATTATAATAATAAAACAGATGAACCAGAAAAAAAGTAAATAGACAAAAGATGTACACAGAATAGTTCTGCTGACAATCTTTGAAGAATAAAATAAATGTCTTTAAAAGGGAATATTTTCTAGAAACAAATATTGGATTGTGTTGCAGTATTTTCTCTGTCCAATTACATTAGGGCAGTGACAGGCCTGTGGTTGGACAGGAATAGAGAGGTGGAGCTAGAGTTGGAGGAGGAAAACGATCAGGAGCAGGATGGAGGTCATCATCATGGAAACAAATGATGAGGATGAGTTAGATTCCACATGGTTATACAACCAAGCAAAGGTTTTTACAAAATAGATTAATTGTGTTACAATATTGTCTTTATTATTTGGCTCTCAAATTATTGTATTGACATCTTGCAATTGTGATATTATTATTATGTAAATCTGATTGGATATTAAGGCCTTAAGAGTCATGCTTTACTTACTTGGTCTTAGGCGCTATGGAGATGAATGATTGTGGAGGTGTGTAAAGAGTTGCATGTGAACAAGATGTTTTGAATAGCTGGGAGAGAGTAATAAGAGCCCACTAGGACATGGTGATGCTGGTCAATACCAGCTCAAGAATGTGGCCCGTCAGGAAAGTGAGTTTGTGGGGTAGATTTATTTTTTAAATATTCCCTCAACAGGATTGTGTGGGGCAGTTCTGACAGCCAAAGTCCAGTAGAGCAAACCACTTAGAACCCCGGAGACCTACTGAGCATTTGCTCAAAGGGACGGAAGGTGTTCAGTGAATTGCTCCTGAGACCATGGCTCAGATTTCAGCCCAGACCCCTCACAGCTGCCCCTGCAGGAGATGTGTGCTCTATCAGGCAGACACTGCCTCCAACTCCCAGCTTTCTAGCTGGACCTTACACACAGTCATCTGACCACAAGCCAGGCATGCCACACCCCATACAATAAAAAGGGTGGTTTTGCCCCCTCCTCTCTCTCTTGCTTCCTCACTCTCTTATTCCCCCCTCTCTCTCTCTCTCTTGCTTCCTCTCTCTTATTCCCTCCTCTCGCTCTTGCTTGCTTCCCCTCTCTTTGCTCTCTCTCTCCTCTCTGCTCTTTGTTCTCTTATCTTTCTCCCTCTTCTTCTTTTCTCTCTCCCTCTCTCTCTCTCTCTCTCTCTCTCTCTCTCTCTCTCTCTCTCTCTCTCTCGCTCTCTCTCTCTGTCTCTCTCCTTCCTCTCCTTTCCTTCTCTCCACTCAACTAGCATGTTTCCCCTTCCTACAATAAAATAACTCATTCATACATTGCCTCCTTTTTAATTAAGGCGCCGTGCAGCAAACAGGCCAAGCCCCGGGAGGAGAGAGAGAGACCTGGGCCTCACCACCGAGGCCCCCAGCCTGCAGCCCTAGGAGGGAGAGAGACTCGGGCCTCAGCACCAGGCCAGGGAGAGAGAGCCACAGCAGGCCAGGCCTGGGCCACAACCCAGGCCCCCCTCCTCCACCTTATTGGAACAGCAGGATTGAAGAAATTTTAAATCTTTATACATTTTAAAATAAGTAAAGTAATTACTGTTTAATGTTTTAAGGTAGCATATGGTAGAACTTCTGTTCTTAAAGGAAGCCAAGTGAATGGCTTTCCAATTTTGAAAGGAACCCACTAGATCTCATGTTCATTACTGCTTCCAAGGGGTACTGCTTGGCAGTAAATAAAATTGTATGCCTTAGTATAGCTGTTTCTTGTATGGTGTTTTGCCCACATGTATGTGCTCCTTGTCTGTATATTGCCTGAAGAGGTCATAAGAGGGTGTGAGATTCTCTTGAATTAGAGCTACGGACAGTAAGTTAGAACTGGAGTGCCAGCAGAGAGAGCTGTAAATCCAACTGTTAACAGGGCTACTTGGTCTATGAGTTGCAAACAAGTAGACAAGAAGGAACATTGAAGTGGAGAATGCAGGATCAGGAAGTGAAGGGCTTGTGACTCAGGTCCCCTGTGCTCAGTGGAGAGAGCCTGTCACAGAGTAGAGTAAGCACTGTCTGATTAAGTACCTCCTGTTTAAGCATCTTTCAGACTAAGTGCCTTCTGATTCTGAGTCTGCAGACAGTTAGGACTGCTGGTGCTGCAAGCCAATACACTCTGAGCTCACTCTAAAGGTTGTGGAATTCTTTCCCCCAGGGAAAATGCCACTAAGGGCAGAAGAGGACAGAGGAGCGAAACATAAATTAAAATGCAGTCTTCCTTCATCCGCTTAATTAACTCTGAGACATGGATTACAGAGTGACCCTCTCTCATTTCCCAATTGTTCTGTCTGATCTCAGCATGAGTAATAACATAACCATTGCATTTTCTCTCTTAGACACAACAAAAAGGGCTCAGCACCTGCTTTCAAATCTATTTGTGCTCTCTCTTTAAAGTACCTGCCTTTTTGATATTTACTCATCTGTTTGCCTGTGCTTTATTTTTTGACTTGGTAAGTTAGCAAGGAGATAAGTTTTATTGTGACAATTTCCCCCATATTTATCATATTCCTTTGGTTCTCTTTCATACCCCCACAGCTATCCCTCTGCCTCCACCCCAACCCTTAGCATCTTCACCTGCACAGATACTCTCTTCTGCTTTCATGTCACATGTCTCCTCTCTTTCCTTAAGATCATGGTCTCTTTGCAGGTGCTCTACTGACTGCTTTCATTTTCAGTCAACTTAAAAACACTTCTCTTCATGGAGATGCCTGCTACAGAGGGAAAGGTTTCAGTGCCTTATCGTGAAGGAGTAACAAGCTTGGTTACTCATTCTTAACAATAACAATAATTAACATAACTAATGTGTGGCTGATCACAGAACTTGTATGAGTTTTATTTTCTCCACATGTAATATAGACCACATACATGTAAGACACGTGCTTCCTCTGAAAGATTAAGGAGTTGCTTTGTTTTTGAGCCACCAATGTCCACTTCACTGTTTGTCAAAAATGCATTCTCTCTCTCTCTCTCTCTCTCTCTCTCTCTCTCTCTCTCTCTCTCTCTCTCTCTCTCTCTCTCCTTTCTTAGTTTGCAAGTGAAGGGGTTGGAATCCTTAGAGGGTAAATGGCTTACTCATGAGAGCACAGCTAATTAGCAGGCTTGCAGATATCATTCATCAACCTTTAAAAACGTCCTTTCAGTTTGTTGTCAAGAATGACCTATCCCCTTAAGAATTCTCCTTTCCTAACAGCTAGGAATTTCATCAATATTGCCTACCTTCCCTTATAATTAACTTTTGCTTTATCTCTCTTAATAGAGTCCATAAAATAGAGGACAAACAGCAGGAGGTAGTTTAACTTATTACAGTTCCTACCTTGTTAAAGTACTTTTAAAATTATGTAAATTATTTAAAATAAAAAGCAATCATGGTCTCATAATTTTAGAAAAACACACCTACAATAATTTACCATTTCTTCCTAATCTTGGGAGGCTGTAATATAGTATTTATATTATTTAATTTTAATATAAAATGTACCCTTTTATGTTTTAAAAAAGATTTATATATGTTTATACGTGAGAATTTTTGCCTATCTGCTTTTATGTGTATCATGTGTACCTAGTGCCTGTGGAGTCCAAAAGAGGGCTTGGATCTCCTGGAATGGAAGATGTAAATAGCTGTGAATCACCATGTGGGTGCTGGGAACTGAACCCAGGTCCTCTGGAAGAGCAGCTATCATTTTAAACCATTTAGCAATCTCTGCAGCCCTGTTTTCTTATCTTAATAACCTCTGATTTCCTTTTTCTCCATTATTGCACAATTACACAGGTGTGTATACATAACTGAGAGTATGGTAGGTTTGTATATATCAACATCATCACAAATGTGCGTGTGCAATGCATAATAACAATGACATCACGATGACCACATATCACCCTTTATCCTTAATATACCCATGGGAATGGCATTGAACACATGGCCATCATTCTAGGTCTAATGTTAACTGAAACATTATGATGTGTCTGTCCTCTCACTACCTCAAAATGATCAAAATACCCTTGAATTATCTTTTCCCAAACTAGCCAACAACTAATCTATGGTACTATCTTTCTCTATTTTCCTACAAGAAGATTAATATATATTGAGCACATAGTATATCAACTTTTGTGCCATGCTTCCTTATCATAATATTTTAAGGTTCATCTTTTCTTAGTAATCCACCACTTCATTCAATTTTATGGCCAAATAGTATGTATATTATATGATGTGATGATTAATATGGTTTGTTGGAATATTCTGATTTTTTATTACTTTTATTTTTTTACAGTTCAGCCATTGCCCCTTCCCAGTCCCCCCCCCCACAGTTTCTCATCCCATTCCTCCTACCTCTCATCTCCAAGAGGATCTTTCCCTCCTCCAGGCCTCCCCACTCCCTGAGGCCTCACATCTATCAAGGGTTAGGCTCCACTGAGACCAGACTAGGCAGTCCTTTGTCATATACATGTGGAAGGCCTCAGTCCAGCTCGTGTATGCAGCCTGGTTGGAGGCTCAGTGTCTGAGAAATCTTAGGGGTTGAAGTTAATTGAGACTGCCGGTCTTCCTCTGGGGTATCCCTTCTCCTCAGCTTCTTCAAGCCTTTCCATAATTCAACCACAGGGGCTCCCAACTTCAGTCCAATTGTTGAGTGTAAGTATGCTTATTGGGCCTCTCAGAGGACAGCCATGCTAGGCTCCTATTTGTAAGTAGACCATATAGTATCAGTAATAGTGCAAGGCCTTGGAATCTCCCCTTGAGATGGATTCCAAGTTGGGTCAGTCACTAGACCATCTTTCCCTCAGCCTCTTCTCCATTTTTGTCTCTGCAGTTCTTTTAGACAAGAACAATTCTGGGTCAGAATTTTTGACTATGGGATGCCGCAACCCTATCCCTCCACTTGATTCCCTGTCTTTCTACTGGAGATGGACTCTTTGAGTTCCCTCTACTCAATATAGGGCATTTCATCTAAGGTCTCTCCCTTTGATTCCTGAAAGTCTCTTACCTCCCAGGTCTCTGGTAATTTCCAGAGGGTCCCCATACCTCACATCTCCCCAGAGGTTGCGTATTTCCATTCATTTTGCTGGCCCTCAGGGCTTTTTCCTGTCCCCCCAAACTGATCATGTTTCTCTTTTCTCCTCCCTCTTCCTTCTCCCATCCAGGTCCCCCCCCAAGTGGGATTGAAGCATCCTAACTTGGGCTCTTCTGCTTGTTAACTTTCTTGAGTTCTATTGACTGTATTCTAGGTAATCTGTACTTTTTTTTTTTGGCTAATATCCACTTATTAGTGAGCATATACCATGCATGTCTTTTTGGGTTTCTCACTCAGAATGATATTTTCTAGTTGCATCCATTTGCCTGAAAAACTCATGGTGTCTTCATTCTTAATAGATGAATACTATTCCATTGTGTAAATGAATCACATTTTCTGTATCCATTTTCCATTGTGGGACATCTGAGTTTCTGGTTATTACAAATAAGGCTGCTATGAACATAGTGGAACATGTAGCCCTGTGGCATAGTGGAACATCTTTTGGGTATATGCTCAGGAGTGGTATAGCTGGGTCTTTAGATAGATCTATTTCCAACTTTCTGAGGAACCTCCAGATTGATTTCTTGAGTGGTTGTACCAGTGTGAAATCCCACCAGCAATGGAGAAGTGTTCTTTTTTCTCCACACCCTCACCAACATGTGCTTTCACCTGAGTTTTTGATCTTAGCCATTCTGATTGGTTTGAAGTAGAATCTCGGGGATATTTTGATTTGCATTTCCATGATGACTAATGACTTTGAACACTTCTTTAAGTGCTTCATGGCTATTCAAGATTCTGGTGCTGTGAATTCTCTGTTTTGCTCTATATCACATTTTTTATTATGTTGTTTCGATTTTTAGAGGTTAGCTTCTTGAGTCCTTTGTACATTTTGGATATTAGCCCTCTATCAGATGTGGGGTTAGTGAATATTGTTTTCTAGTCTGTAGTTTACCAATTTGTTTTTATATAGCTATAAGGATCTAATACAGGATCTCTTACATGTTAGTCAATCTCTATATCCTCAGACACTGTGTATTATTTCATCTTATATATTGTCTAAATTGGGCAAAAGGATGCCTAAATGTATAAATATATCAAAGAAGTCAGAAAAAGGAGAATTAGAGCTCTCTTGAGATAAGTTACATTATCTTCCTCTCCCCCAAGGATACTGGCACTATTGAGTCTAAAACCAGTGAACTCAGATTGACGTACACTACTGGTTTTCATTATTCTTCAATTTGCAGACGGTAGATCATGAAACATCTTGGTGACTGTGATCATATGTGTCATTTCCTAAAACAAGCGTATAAAGCCACATCTCTAGCTCTGTTTCTATATTGAACTGAACTTTTATATAGATATACAACATGTTGATTACCCACTGATTCATCAGTAGACCTTTGAGATGTTCTTTCATTTAAATTATTATAAGTAGTGCTATTATTTCTTATATTCATATTTCTGTGTGAATGTGTATTTTCTGGGCTTTGCAACTAGGAGCAGAATTTCTGGGTCATATAATAACTCTGCATTTAGTCATTCAAGGAATTCGAGAGTCTTTCTAACTATATCATTTAACTGTTCTATGAGCAATGAATTAGTGTTTTGATTTCTCTGTGTCCTCATCAATGGTTGTTATTATATAGTGTTTAGATTCTGGCCATACTAGTTGATATTTTCAACTAAGTTAAAATTATTGGCTTTAACTTCATGCTCTAAATATGAAGAGGGACATACTCTATACTCAGATAGACCTCATGACTACCTACCACTGTCTCCCAATGGCCTTTCTTGGGGTAAAATCAGACTTTTACGAACATAGAAAAAATAACAAAGCAAAATCTAGCAACAAGGACAATACTAAAATCCATTCCTATCAGAACCACAGGCTTCAAGCTTGAGACTGTTTCAGTGTAAACTTTGAATGGATTCCTCTCATTAGCTAGTTTGAGTGGTAAATCAGCATTCATCAAGCACAACTCTTACTTCTACAACCCAACTTTTCTTTCTATTCTTTAATCCAATTTGAGGTGCATAAAATTAACTAAAGTCTCATATTGCTTGCTCTATAGAATTATCAAATGATTTATTCAATAGAAGTATACTTGTTGAGCACCACTCATATGCCACATACTAATTGTTAAGGTGGAAGGTGGGACCAGCCAGGAGACACAGGCCTTACAAGTGGTGTGGCAGCCAGTTCAGGATCCTTTCTACCTCAGACCACTCCTAAGAGGGACAACAGGTCCACAGTCCTCAATGCACTTTTCCTGCAAGTGGAGATCCTGTCTCTAGGGGTGCTCTGACCCCAAGACTCAGGAAGGATGACTGATCCACAGTCATCTGTGCCTAGGTTTTACAGGAGGGGAGCTGATCTCCCAGAAGTGCTGACACAGGCTTACTGACCCACAGGAGGAACAAGCTCCTCCAGAGACAGCATGAATATCTAACACCAGAGATCAACAGATGGCAAAAGGCAAATGCAAGAAACTTACCAACAGAAACCAAGACAATTTGGCTAGTACTCCCACCACAGCAAGTCTT